>PITA01006433.1:0-36449 GCA_004023965.1 Spilogale gracilis | reverse complement strand
GTCCATAGGCACCTCCAGTACATGCGGAGGTAGGATCCATTCTCTCCCCGTAGACCTTACCCTCGTCAGTACCCAGGAGGAGCAGGACGGGACAGGGAAGAAGGCAGCAAGAGCTCCGGGGAAGCTGGGGTGCTATGGAAGCGGTACTGCAGGGACGGGTCCCTCCCAGAGGCCAGGGCCAATGGGTGACCAGAGTCCCTGTGGGTCTGGTGCTGGGGAGTGTGACCTGAGGGCAGGGCCACCTAGGAAGGGCAGGCAGGCTGGTGGGCAGGTGGGCAGGGTGGGGACGCAGGCAGAGCTTCCGTGACCCCGCACACGCACAGTTCGGCAGGCAGAGGTCTGGGAGGGCCCTTGCCCAGGGCCACTGTGCCACGTTGGGCGCCCAGTCCCTGGTACCCTGGCTGCCACTTCCCCCACTGGGCCAGCTCTTAGCCACCCTGCAATGTTGGGCATGACTGGCCTCGTTAGGCGAGGGGCACCTGCCCACCGCGTGCCTGCCACGGGCTGTGCCTGCCACGTCTTCTCCCTGTGGGTCACCTGCCTGAGGAGGCCCGGAGCTCTTCATTCCTCAGTTGGCGTACCTGGGCCGCGGCCACGGGTCTGGACTCTCCTGTGCCACCTGGTGGCTGACATCCGCAACTGCAGCAGGGCTTGTGCTCGGCCCTAGGGGCTGACCCAGGGAGCCCGTTCCTGTCCCCGGAGGCTGACCCAGGGGGCTCTCTGCTCACCCCAGCCTGTGAGGCTTTGCCAGACTGTCACCAGCTGCCAACAGAGGTTGTGCTGCTCTTCTGTGCCCCCCTGGATTTGGACAGGGAGAGGGGCTCTTTCGTTCTTGCAGTTCAAGCTGTCCTTCTGTCTGCCCACTGTCTTGCTCAGCCCCTGCAGTGCCCCATCCTATGCCAAGCCCTGTGTGTCTCAGGACTTCCTGTTGAATCCCCACCCAGTGTAGACCTAAGCCCCATATCACCCAGACAACCCCCTCTCAGGGCCAGATAGTGCTTGTGCCCCTGGGGTCCCCAATCCACACAGGATGACCCTGAAGAAATCAGTGACTTTCACTCCATCTTTACTCAAAAATCTCAGCTGAATCACCCTCATGCTGGCTCTGCAAGGGCCATCCCTGTCCCCGCAAGATTTCCCGACACACATGTCCCCTCAGGTGCCGTGGCCCCCCGGGCTCTCTGCACCTGCTCCCGTGTGGCAGGGACTGGTGGGCTGAGTGCCGTATCCCCTGGAGGCCCCGCAGGCCTCCTCACCCCCGCATACTGGGGACAGCACATCTCGCGGCCGGCCTGCAAGCCTCACCCCTCCTGCAAGGCTGCTCGGCAAGGTTTTCTGCATGGCCCTGCCTCCCTATTGGGAAGGGGTCTTAAGTCCCAGCAGCCCCTGCAGGACTTCAGGCTTCACTGGTGACGGAGCAAGGACAGGGTTGGGCCCAGCGGCGTTAGGACAGGGCAGATCTCCATCCTCTAACCGGAGGCTGCAAGGTTGGAGGCTCACACACTAGAGCCCGGTGGGGAGCCTCGCGCTGTCCTAGCTGTCCCCTGCCCCTGCAGGCCAGGCTGGGGCGCCCGGAGCCCTTGCAGTCTGCTCCTTCCTCAGGACCATGGGCCATCTGTGAGCCTTCCTCTCAGCATGTGTCCCCACCTCTGGAGTCCAGGGGAGGAGTGTGCGAACCTCAGCCTAAAGCTGGGCGGTTTCCGGGACCCCCTCATGCACAGGAGAAGGGATGAGAGGTCGGGGGGGCGGAGCCCAGGAGCTTGCCAGAATCACCCCCAGGATCTCTGGGGACCCTTTCCCTTGCAGGGCTGAGTTCTCCGTCTTTGGAAGCTGAAACAGATTCTCATCTGGTCCTCAGACCCCGCTGCGGGCACCAGGGGCAGAAACAGCGAGGCTGACACAGGGTTGTGCGTGCTTTTCCACCGGTGTTTCTTCTCAGCTCCGGCCTGACCACTGGGGGAAGGACAGGGGCAGCGAAGTTAGGGCAAGAGCATGGGTCAGTGAGGGGACCCCCAGATCCTGAGCTCCCCCTCTCCACAGGGAAGGTTGTGCAGGGATATCGGTTTAGGAAAGTTCCAACACAACGGGTCCAGAATGATGACCACCGAAAGTCACCCGCCTATCCTGGGCCCACTCTGTCACATCAGAGCCACCTCACCTTGGTTATGTGTGGGCCAGTGCCTGTATTAGCACTTGCCTTAGTTATATGGGCACATACATCTCATGTTAGCATATAAAGGCTCTGACAAGTCCTGCAACAAATACATCTATTCGACTTTGTTTAATCCATGTGATGCATGGATTCAATCAATGTGTTCAGTCTATGTGATCATGGGATGATTTTCATATAATACTTATGAGCCTCCTACTCAACTAGAGATTCATGGAACTGCAGTGCCCAACTCATCCCAGGATTCGCTCAAGACTTGCCCAAGACTTTGACTGGCTTTAGCAGTGAGAGCTCTGTGTCCTAGAAAACTCCAGCCCCATGCAAGCCAGGACAGTGGGTCTCCCTGCTCAGAACCTACTTTGGGAAAACTGCTCTGATAGATTACTTCCACTTGATTCTCCCTTTCCTCTCCAAATTGCTTAAAAGAGGAGGAAAAAAAAAAAACAGGAAAAAAATTCAGGATGAGAGCTGCTGGACCATCGAGCCAAGCTAAAAGCCTTCAAATTCAGGGGGAGGGGGTGGAATGGGAGCAGGGGTGGAATGGGGTGGTCACTTCATCATCATCAGGAAGGGAGTGCTCCCCGGGGGAGATGCGGGCATCCATCAGAAGCCTTTGTGACCCTGTCCAGACATTGAAAGATTCCTGGATCCCGAAAGGCCTAAGTAATTCATGAGGCTTATATTTCAACTGAGACTTCACAGTTATTTATTGAAAAATAGCTTCTCTACTAGGAGGGGAAGGGAAGAGGGCCTTTTTCCTCCTCCTCCTCCTCCCCTTCCTCCTCCTCCTCCTCCCTGTCTCCAAGCAGCTTGGCAAGGAGCTACATTCCATCCCCAGGACCCCAGGGAGCACATGTGTGACTCATAAGGCAGGGATCTGTCCCCAGGTGACATCACCGGGGGGGGTCACCCTGGGCTCTCTGCAGGCTCTGCCTCGGAAGGCTCTGACCTGTGCCGTGTCCATCACACAAGGGCTACGGGGGATTTATTTTTCCTTTTAGACATGTTGACCTATTTTTGTAAACATTCAATTTATTGTGCTCATAGCATGACAATAAGATGGAAAAAATCTAATTTAAAAACACCCACAATTCTCTCCACCCTAACAAATTATGTTCACTTTTCTCTCTTCCCTTCTGGCTCTTTGTACATGCTTGTGTATAATTGTTTCAGAGTTATAACCATGGTGCAAGTAGAAGTTTGTGCTTTGCTTTTTCTCAATAAAAACATCTTAAGAAGTTCTTCGTGTTATTATTTTGTCTTCACCATTATTTCAGAGAATGGTCACATACTGCTCCAGTAAGAGAGAGACTACCCTTTCAGGTAGCTGGCTAATGACTGTATTAGCTACTCTTTCCCTAAACCAGATTTAAGATCGACTCTAACGTTTTACTTTATGACCAGTATTGTAATGCACATCTTTGTACATATAGCCTTTCCTCCATTGGGGTTATTTGTTGGCATAAATATCTAACGGTGAAATTTATATCAGCTACTGTATGGCATCGTAGACTCCTTTGAACACTCTGAAGATGAGAAGATGTTATTTATTTTTGTGGTTGGAACAGGAGGGCACAATGCTGATATTGTTTTTGTTCTTCTTTTTATAAACACAGATGACTGCATCAACCGTACGCAAAATTCAGAATAATTGCAGGGTGATGTCAGTGGGAACGGCAGAGCGGAGACCTCTGAAAGCCTTCTCAGTGTAAGCAACGAGAATGCTGGCAGCAATGGTCAGAATTAGCTTCTCTGAACTCTGGAATTAACCAAAGGAGTGCAGCAGTCCAGGGAGCGTTTATTCTAGAAAGAAAATGGCTGAGTATCAGTAAGAAGAGTGGGCCCTGTGGCATTTTCACTCAGCCTACCCCGTCGTCCTCTCCCCAGCTCTGCAGTAACCTCGGAAGTCAACAGCCCTGCCATCGCCATGCCAACCAGCAGCCTCGGAGGTAATGCCAGTAGTGACAGAGCTCCTCCAGTGCCCCATTCCCAGAGAGCTGTCAACACTGGCCTGCTTCTTCCAGCTCCCTGTGAAATGGCGGACGTGGACCACCATGGCAGCCTGAAGTGGTCATGACAATGAGGACAAGCGACTAGATGGCCAGAATCTTAAACTTCCTCCAGGAAAAACTGGAGGAAGAGATGTCTGGAGGAGGCTTTGCGACACTCGGGTATGTTCCTGGGAATCTGAGAGACCATGTGCAGGTGTAGGGCTGTGTGCACGCCCAAGGCGAGACCCAGTAAGGCCTTCAGGCTCACCAGCGGCCGAGCAGAGGCTCTGGGCAAGCAGGACATGGAGACTTCCACCGAATTGTGAGCTTCTTGCCAGAGCTGAAGGGTGACCCCCAACACAGATGAGCCGCTGGCAGGGGCTGGGACATGCACCGGTTCTAGGGAGTCCAGAAACCCTCTGTCCATCCGTGAGCTGCCCGCCGTGGTCACACACCCCCGAGAAGAGGGACTCGGTTCAGAAAAGCTACTACACGAACCCGTAGCAACAGCCCCAACCCATCCCAAGGAGTGGAATCTGATTCCCAGAGTGGACATGTTGCAGTTTTTAAATGTTCAATTTTCAACAAAATAAAGGATGAGACCAGGAAAGAAACATGCAAGTATGACCCCTAAAAAAAGGAATAAAAGCAGCCAAAAAAAATTGTCCCAGAGGAAGTTCAGATGTTGGACTAACTGGACAAAGAATGTCAGTTATCTCTTTTAGATAGGCTTAAAGATCTAAAGGAAATCTAAAGATCTAAAGGAGAATATCAGAACTCTCTCTCATCAAATAAAGATCAAGAAGGAGACAGAAATTATTTAAGAAGAGCCACATAGAAATTCTGCCATTGTGAAGTATAGCAACTGAAATAAACCTTCACCAGAGGGATTCAACGGCACATGTGGGCTTGAAGGAAGCACACGTTGGAGATGCATCAGGGACATTTTTCCAGGCTGAGGGATAGAAAGAACAAAGAAGGAGGAAAGCCCAGAGCCTCGGAGATCTATGGGATGCCGTCAGTCACAACAGCATCCACGCAGGGGGAGCACCGGAGGGGAGGAGGGAGTGCAAGGGGTGGGGAGGACATTTAAAAATAATGGGCAAGACTGCTGAACCGGATGAAAACCTTTCACGGACACATCTAAAATCCTTAATGAACTCCAAGCAGATCAAACTGGAAGAGAGGCATACTTCAACACTCATCATCAAACTGTCAGAAGTCAAAAAAAGATAAAGAGGAATCTTGAAAATGTTATGAAAGAATCAACTCATGACAGATACAGGGTCCACTGCACGGGTGACAGCCGGCTTCTCATCAGTCACCCTGGAGACCAGCAGGCAAGGGAGGACATATTCAACGTGCTGGAAGGAGAAGACCGGCAACCAAGAATTCTCTATTCAACAAAAATGGCCTTCAAAAATGAGGAGAAAGTAGGACATTTCTAGATAGAAAAACTTCACAGAATTTGCACCTCACAGACTAGCCCTATAAGAAAACACTAAAGGGAACCCTTTAGGCTAAAATGTCAGGATGGCATACAGTCATTGGAATCCACGTGGGACAATAAAACCACCCAAAAGGGGCGCCTGGTTGGCTCAGAGGGTTAAAGCCTCTGCCTTCGGCTCAGGTCAGGGTCCTGGGATCGAGTCCCACATCAGGTTCTCTGCTCAGTGAGGAGCCTGCTTCCTTCTCTCTCTCTGCCTGCCTCTCTGCCTACTTGTGATCTCTCTGTCAAATATATAAATAAAATCTTTTTAAAAAATTTTAAAAAACAACCATAAGGTAACTATATTGGCAAATATGAGAGATAGTACATGCACATCTCATTTGTAACACTTTTGTTTGTGATCTGATTTTTTAGAAAAATAACTGCTTGCAATAATTATAAATCTGTGTCAGTGAGCTTATATTCTATAAATACATAATTTGTATGACAATAATAGGACAAAAGAGGGAGAAAATACTTCTACTTAAAAGAAGTTTGATATGCTTTTAAAATTAAGTCTGTAGTAATCTTGAATTAGATAACTATCCATGAAGATGTTAATTATAATTCTCAGGGTAATCACTAGTGAGATAGCTCAAAAATATATAGTAATGACAAAGGAATTAAAATGGCACCCTGGTAAACACCTTTGGATACATGAAAGAAGGCAGAAATAGAGGAACAAACAAGACACAAGATATGTAGAGAGTACGGAGAGGGTACAAAAACGGGTGAAATCCAATGGGGAACAAGCCGTCATTTCAACAACTGACTCTGAGACAATCAGACAGCCCCAGGCAAAGTAATAAAGGTGTACCCCTACCTCACACCATATAAAAATTTTTTAAATAAGTTAACATATATGTAAAAGCTAAAACTATAAAACATTTAGAAGAAAATAGAGGGGTGTATCTTCATGACTTTGGGTTAAACAATGGTTTCTTAGTGATAACCCCAAAAGCATGGGCAACCCAAAGAAAGCAATAGATAAGTCGGACTTCATTGATATCTGAAACTTCTGCGATTTAAAGCACACTATAAGAAAGTAAAGAGGCAAACCAGAGAATGGGAGGAAATATTAGCAAATGATTCATCTCATAAGGGACAAGTATCTAAGATATATAAGAATGTTTACGACTCAACAATGAAAGACAAATAACCCCATTTGAAATGGGCATAGGATCTGAAGAGATGTCTCTCCAAAGGAGATGTGCAAGCGCCAATAAGCACGCGAAAAGATGCTCAGCGTCATCAGTCATTGGGAGTTTCAAACAAGGTCCTAAGGAGACGCCGCACCTACCAGGATGGCCCTATAAAAAAGACGCTACAGAATAGCAAGTGTAGATGGGGCTGTGGAGGTGTCTTTGTAAGTCGCGGCGGGGATGTGAAGTGGTGCTGGTGCTCTACGTAACAGTTTGGAAGTTCCTCAAAATGTGAAAGATGCGGCTACTGTATGACTCAGGCAAATCCACTCCTAGGAACATACCCAAGAGAAATGGAAACACACATGCACATAAAAATATGAAAAAGTATGTTTGTAGCAGCATTATTCCTAAGAGCCAAACAATGAAAACACTCCACGTTCCACCATTTGAGGAACGGATGCATGTAATGTGATCTGTCCCCACAATGGAATCTTACTCAGCCATAAAAGGGCTGAAGGAATGACACCTGCTACAATGTGGCTGAGACTTGGAAATGTTGCGTGAAGTGAAACAGCACACACAGAAGGCCACCTAATGTGGTGTCATTCATACGAAGTTACCAGGACAGGAGGGTCATAGAGACAGAAATAGATGAGTGGTTGCTGGGCTCTGGGGGCAGGGAGGATGGTCACAACTCCCAATGGGTATGAGGCTTCTTTTAGGAGTGCCAGAAATGTTCTGGAAATACATAGTTGTGACAGATGCACAGCCCTGTGGATAGACTAAGAGCCACAGAATTGTACACTTCGATGGGAGGAAACATTATGTCCCGTATAGTTTCATTTGTGTAGAAAGTGCACTTGTGTGTTATATATACTTAGAAAAAAAATCTGGGAGCATATATAATCAACTAGTAATAGTGACAGTTTCTAGATGATGGGAATATAATGTTTCTATTCACTTATTTTTATTTACTAATCTTCTACAATGGGCACACACTGCTTTCATTTAAAAAATGACTAATTCTAATTAAAAATGAACATAACTGCAAAAAATATTTGCAAAGCTAATTCCCATGTAACCAAGGAGTAGGACATGGTCAGCCAGCAGAAGCCTTTCATAGTTACATACTTTCCCCCTGCCACCCACCCTTTAGGGAGGCCACTGTGTTCACCTTTGTACTGACCATCCCTTGCCTTCTTTGTTCATATATCCCATGTTTATTTCTAAATGTGCACTGGGTAACCTGGTTTTGAGCTCTATATTGGGGAACTGTACTGTGTGTGCCTATTGGGTATTCCCCCTTTTGCTCCTCATGTGTGTGAATTCCCCTCTACTTTTGCCTGCAACTGTACTTGCCTAAGTCCTCTGTCTGTTGTATGAATAGACCACAATGCATGCCCTATGCACTGATGCACAGCTGCGGGCTGGTGAGGAGTGTTGCGGGAAAGACAGGCATGGCCCACAGGCACAAACTTCCCCATGGCCACCAGTTCATAGAGATGTATGTCCCCAACCTTTTTAGAAGTGCCACCAACTCCTAGGTCTTTGGAAAAATTGATGCTCCCATAGCTGTGTATGATGTCCATGTAGTTGGACCCCACCCTCGGCACTGTTTGGTGTTGTCTTGCTTTTTTGGTGGGTGTGTGGTGAGGTCTCACTGTGGTTCCATTTGCATTTCTTCAGCTGCTAATGAGGCAGAACAACTCTCATTTTTGGCCATTGGATTGTCCTCCTTTAACAAGTGCCTCTGGAGTCTGTCCTCTATCTCTGTCCTCTGGGTTCTTCGGCTTTTGTGATTATTACTTAGTAGATGTTCTTTGTATATTCTAGAGTCTAGTCCTTTGTAACAAGTGTGTGTGAGAAAATACCATCCTTCACTTTGTGGCTTGTGTTTTCCCTCCCTTGGTGATAACTCGTGATGAGCTTAAGGGTCCTACATTGATTGCAGAATGGTATGACTACCTTTTCCTTAATGGTTAATTCTCTCTGCATCTTATTCAAGAAATTACTTTCTACTTCAAGGTCATAAAACTCATCTCTCATATAACCTGAAAACTTCATCGTCTGACTTTTGATTTTAGCTTCTGATCTGCCTGGAATTTATTTTTGTGTGTGGTGTGAAGTAGGAGTCTATCCTGCTGCTAGGGCGGTATAACAGAGTTATCCTGAAGTTATCCTGAAACTTTGTGGCATAGAACAGCCAAATACGATGCTCACAGATTGCGTGGGTGAAGGATTCATAAACGGCACAGCAGGGAGGGTTTCGGTTGGTTGGTTTGTCTGATGGCCTGCGGTATCTATCTGGGTTTTGAGGAACTTACTGGATGATCTAAAATATGCCTTCTGGCTCACATCAAGGACCTCTATGCGGGGGTTGTGTTCTGAGGTTGTGTATTCTGTTCATTGTCTTACCTATCCATCCCTAGGCCAGGGTCACACTGTCTCATTACTACAACACGGCCGTTAGTACAAGGATTCAGAGGGCACGTGCTCACTGTGTGCTTGCTTTTCAAAAACGTCTTTATTCTTCTCGGCTCTTCGCATTTTCATATACATTTTAGTGTCATTTGGTGTTGATTTCTACCCCCTTTCCCCCCCCCAAAAAAAAACCCCAAAAAACTCTGGGTGGTCTGATTAGGATTGCATGAAATTTATACACCTATTTGGGAAGAATTTACCTCATTATGTATTAGGTAGTTCAGATCTATGAACATAATGTATTGTTCCATTTTTTTACATCTTTTTATAAAGCAATTTTATCCAAGTTTCTATTTTCCCTCCATAGAATTCTTACACATTTTGTTTTAGCTTGTTCCTTACAGCGCCATTTTTAAGCGTTATATTAAAATATTTTGGGGGTGCTTGGGTGGCCCAGTTGTTTAAGTGTCTGCCTTCTGCTCAGGTCATGATTCTGGGGTCCTAGGTTGGAGCCCCACATCCTACTGCCTGCTCAGTGAGGAGTCTCCCTATCCCTCTGCCCCTTCCCATGATTCATGCACTCGTTTGTTCTCTCTCAAAATTAAATAAATAGAATCTTTAAAAAAAAAGAAAGATACCTTTTCTGTTTCTTTCCCTAGACATGTATATGTGTAAAACCAGAACTGATTTTTGCATGTTGATTTTATACCCAATTTTGTTGGAGTCTTATTAATTCTTATAGGTTCACCTTATATTTTTTGTGCACTTTTAGGCATAGTCCTTACATCTGTGGGTCCCCACATTTCTGGGCCTGTCTTCCTGCCCCTCTGTCGTGAGCCCAAGCCCTCCTGGCTTCGCAGAACTGACTGGGACCCCAGGGATATGCAGAGAGCACATGTACCCTCTTCCTGGTGTAAAAGCAGAAACTTTCACTTTTCCACCACTAAGGATGGATGTTTAGGGACACCTGGGTGGCTCAGAGCGTTGAGCCTCTGCCTTTGGCTCAGGTCATGATCTCAGGGTCCTGGGATCGAGTCCTACATCGGGTTTTCTGCTCGGCGGGGAGCCTGCTTCCCCTTCTTTCTCTGCCTGCCTCTCTGCCTGCTTGTGATCTCTCTCTGTGTCAAATAAATAAATAAATTCTTTTAAAAAATGGATGTTTAAATGTAGATCAATTGGCTACCATGTTTTCAATTCATTTCCCTCCATTGGTAGTTTGCTGAGGGTTTTAAGTGGATGTTGGATTTTACCACAACTGCTCTCTGGCCTAGGATGTGGTCATGTGTCTCCTTTAAACTGCTACTTAATTCAATGTCTATGTTACTGCAGCTTTACCTTCTTGAGATAAGCCCCTCCTTTGTATTCCCATTTCAGAAGAGTGGTGAACTGTGTAGGGCTCAGTGTCTCTGCCCCGGTCTCTCCCCTGGACCACCTCAGCCTACCTGAGGATACTCTCCAAGAAACACCTCGGTACCCTGGCCAGCATTCTCCAAGAAGCAGCCAATAGGATGTATGTCTTTGTGTGTAAAGAGACTTATGCTAAGGAGTTGGCTCATACAGTTTTGGAAGCTGGCGAGTCCAGAGATCTGCAGGTAAGCCAGCAGGCTGGGCCCAAAACACTTGTTGGTGTTCCGTTCTGAAGGCCAGAAGCTTCAGGTCCCGGGAAGAGCCAGTGTTTCCCTTGGAGTCCAAAGACCAGGGGAGATGTCTCAGTTCAAAGGCAGTCAGGCACAAGGACTCCCCTCTTCCTTGGAAGGCACTCAAGCCTCTTTTTCTCTTCAGACCTTCAACTGACTAGATGAGGCCCACCATATTAGGGAGGGCAGTCTGCTTTATTCCATCTATCAGTTTAAATATTAATCTCACCCAGAACACTCAGAATCGTGTTTGATCAAGTATCTGGAAAACCCTGGGCCCAGTACACTTCATACAGAAAATTAAGCCTCAAACTCAGGGCAGGCATCTGAGGCATCCACAATTCCTCTATGACTTGTCAATTCTGCTCTTAGATGAGCCAAACAAGGCTGCTCTTTGTAGCCAGTCCATTCCCCTGTTTCCCCAGAGCCCCGTTTCCTGTAGAAAACAACAAAGAGCAAGATTGGCTGTTTCCTGAGAGCTCGCTCTAGTGAGGGAGTCGGCCACCATCGCTCATGTTTGGGAGACTCGGGGGCAGGCAGAAGACTGGGGAAGCACCCTGATGGATGGAGGAGAGGCTTCAGGTGTGCCCTGCATGGGGACTGCGGCCTGAGGAAGCTAGAGGCAGCCAGTGAGAAGTGGGCATCCCTGTGGTTGGGTGGGCTGCATATTCAACGCTCTCAGCCTGGTCCCAAGTTGGGAGTGGGGACGGGCCTTCGGGTAGCTGTCGTGGTGAGCCAAGTCCTGGTGGTTTGGGGCCACCGGAGATGGAGGTCTGGCCTCTACAATAATACAAGTCTGACTTTTAAACAGGCGCTTTCCTGGGCTGGTCACTGTAGATGGGAGCTGGCCTCCTGCATGGGCTCCCATGGCAGTGGGCCCGAGTCCTGGACACTGTCCCTTTGCACATTCAGTCTATCGCGGCTTCTAACCTGGCTGATGGGTTTTGAGCTGTGAAAATAAGTTAGGACCAGGCATCTGATTCAGAGAAGGGTAGGGAAGGTAAGTGATCCAGATGTGTTTCACTGGTTTTCACGTGGCTTCCAAGAAGGGATCTGTGTGATTTGAAGAGTGGAGCTTTGTTTGTTTAGGAAAAACCATTTAAAGTAGTGTAGATCAAGGTTCAAGGAAACCAAATCCTGAAGGTCTCTCACTTGTCTGAAGCATCTATGTCACGACACAAACACTCACTTTTGTGGAAAACACATGAAAGGCTGGTTCGCTTAAGGACCCTTGAGACTGGCACATCCAAGGAAAGGAGGATGTACTTAACCATCATTTAAAAAATACATATTTGGGTTTGTGCAAACAGCTTTCATCTTCTGCTTTTTTCCCTAAACATCCCAGAAGAGTCTGCTACAAATTTAGCTTGAGTTCGTTCCCATTAGGTTTCGTTGAACTTTCCCCGAGTTCGTCCACCCGGAAGTCCTCTCTGGGACTCCTCCCAGGCTCCTCTAGGCCAGTAATCAGGGATAAGTGTAATTAGAAAGGGGGACACCCAGAGAAACTTCCAGAGAGGGCACTCTGTCCCTTCTCACGGCCCATGAACAGGCTTCCAGGAGGGGCCTTTCCTTTCCCTGGGCGCCCATTGCTTGGGGTTATTTCTGCACGTGTGAAGGTCATCTACACGTGTGGACCTCAGTATAGAGACAGAGGTGACGCCACATTTGGGACAATGCCTGTTTCCAACGCCGAGGGCGCGCCTTTACTGCCTCACGAGCCCTTCTTCACGCCTGGGGGAAGCGGGGCCGGCTTCTCCCGGTCAGCCCCAGAGCCCCTCATCTCCTGGAGTGGGCCTCATGAGAAACGTGCGGGCACAAGTCTCCATCCCGACCTGGAGCGGCGCACCAGGGATCTTGGCAGCCTGCTCGCCGCCCTCCGGCACGCGGTCCCACCGTGGAGCACGGGTCTCTCGCCTCTGCTCAGAGGTGAGGGTGCTCGCCATCTCCACTGTGGGAGGCCCATGTCCAGGGCTCCTCCGGCACCCCCACTGACAGAGGGAGCCTCGAACCTGTTCCTTGGGGCTCCCCCAGGGCCCACCAGGGGCTGGGCTCCAGGAGACACTGCTCCCCCACAAACCGTCCATGTCCCTGAGTGCTCCTTGCAGGGACAGCCTTGTTCTCATCAGATACACATACCCATTCTCTTATTCACCCCTCTCTCCTGTCGCCCCCACTGCCCCTTCTCCCGTCAAAACAGGAGCTGGCTGCAGCGGGCTAAGGCCGGCCTGGTGGTGGGCCCCCGCCCAGTTGGTGGGAGGTGCAGGGCGGTGGGGTCGCGGCGTGGACTCACCCAAGGTGGCCAGCCTGGGAGGACGGGGCCTCGGCTGGGGCAAGCGAGTGCAGCTGAGCTCCGGAATCCCCAAGAGACCTGAGGGTACAAGGACCCCCCTCAGCAATCCCGGACGTGCTCAGCCTACCTTCTTTCAGGTTATCATCCAAAACGCCCTGAATTAAAAATGATCGCCAGCAATTTAGAGAGAAGACTCACTCTCACACGAGGGCCCCGGGCCTGGTTTGGGCAGGGGTGAGGCAGGGCGGGGCTGGAGAAGGGCAGGACTGGGGCCAGAAGGGGGGTGGAGCGAGGAGTTGGGGTGGCCAGCTGCAGGGTCAGGGCTGAGGTGGGAAAGGGCAGGGCTACGTCCCCGGGTGCCTGGTAGGGGATGTGGCGCAAGGGCAGCGGTGCGTCGGGACCTCCCTGGGAGGCCCTCTAAGAGCCCCGTTGGAACTCCTGTGCCTTGGGGTCAACGGGACCCCTTCCACATTTTTCTCCTTTTTTGGTTGGGAGCAAGACACTCCTGTCTGTGGCCTCCCTCGCAGGCACCCGTGCCCCGGGCTGGGAGCTGGAGCTGGGTGGGGTCGCACAACCCAGAGCCGCTCTCTCCTCCTCGCACGCAGGATTGCCTCCGAGGCTCTGGCACCCGCCTCGTTCCCCCAGGGTGCCCGGGATGGCCACCAGGTCAACTCTGTTTCGCCAGAGGCCTGTGCCTCCTGCTGTGGCCCCGCGGGACCCCAGAGCCAGCGCCCGAGTCACGTGAGAAGCTCTGCGCGTGTCCCGGAGAAAACCACCTCTTGTGCCTGGTTTCCTGGGCAGACGTGGGGGGCAGGCAGCAGCGGGGGCGGCCGAGCCTGTGCAATCACGTCCGCTTGTTAAATGTGAGAGGAGCACAGATCTGGGGAAGACGGGCTCTCCCACCACCCGATCTGGACCCGCCGAGGGAGCACCCTGAGTGGGGGAGGGGCAGCGCCCTCCTGAAACGTGCTTTGCAAACATAAGAAACAGTGTGCGGCTGATTTCTTAGCCTGTGGAATGGAGAGAGGGTCAAAACTAAACAAAAAGCCCCAAACAAAATATACTTTGCAGCTGGAGGAAGGAACAGGTTTGCTAGTGCTCAGCACGGGTCTAATTAGAGACCTCAACTGGGGTTTTGCAAATGAATTATTTACAGTTCTTCAGAGGGAAATGATTATAATAATAACCTTCACAATTCTGAAATTAAGCTTATTACGCTCTTTTCCTCCACTCCAGGAATTCTCTGAGGTCTGTCATCAAGAAAAACGCAAGAGACAATGAGGTGAGCCTGCTCCTCCCAGGGCAGGACCCGGGGGCCGGCCCCAGGCCCTCCCAGGCCTCACTGGACCCTCAGGGTGGCCAGTGGTGTGGCCATTTCAACAAGAGAGCTGTTTCGAGTCCTCTACCCCTCCTGTCCTTGGTGCCCCCCTCTGTGATTTAAGGGAAGTCGTAAAAGCTCCAAGAAGAAATCAGAGCTGAGCTCCTATCAGAGGCAGATCCTAGAACTGCCCAATTTAAAGGTGACCAAAACCCGAGGGTGATTTGCGGCCGCCGTGACTGCGACTTCAGAACCTGTGTGTCCGGAAGGCATCCCGGGAAAGGAAATAAGAAAAAAAAATGTATATTTATTCTCAAAAAGAAACCAAGATAAATAAGAAACTAATGGAGTTGATTTCCTAAGGGGAGTTAGGAATGGAGGTGGGAATGTAGGGAACCAGGAGGGGTTGATGCTTCTCTGAGTATACTATTTCCCTTTAGGTTAGCTTTTGACTTTTGAAATCAGGGTAATATTTTTTACATGCTCAAAACATTACATTAACTCAACAAAGAAAGAAGGAAAAACCTGAAGTTGTATATAAACAGAAACAAATGAACCCATCTATACATCCTGGGGCTGCCCAAACTGGCAAGTTGTATTTTCCAAAGACTGTAACCTTCTCCCTTATCCCACAGACTCTTCCGCGATGGACTTTGATATGCTGCCTATCAAGACGCGGCATCTATATGTCATCCTCTTGAATTAGGACGGTTCCGTTGATGTGAGGACAGCGTCTCTGTCAGAGACAGAGGCCAGTAGAGGGCCTCCATGCTCCCAGCGCCGTCACTGGCGCCATTTTGGACAGACAGTCCTGTTGAGTCTTTGGATGGCTTCATCTCCATCTGCATCTGTAGGAGACACCTTGAGCAAGAATCACTCAGCAGAGGCCCACCAGCCCCAGCGCTGTCTGGGGTAGTAATCAAAATTTTTAAGCCTCAAGTTTTGGGTGGTCTATTACACAACAACAGATACTCAGAACAATAACCACATAGAAGACAAAGAACTCGTTAAAGTAATTTGGAGGATAACCTCAGTCTAGAGAGACAAGATATTTTAGCTGGGTATAAACCTTGAAGTTTAGTCTCTCTATTGTGAAACTATTTTGTGTGTGTTCTACGATTGTGAACATGAGTAGCTGCACTGATGTTTCGGGAAAAGGAGAAACAAATGTGGAGTAGCAGAAGACAAGGAGGAACTTGGTTGTGCTGGACCAGCATGAGAGGTTCCTATTTTTGAGGTATCTTCTCTATCCACTGAAAGGACCTGGGGACAATGACGCCCATCAGCAATGAGCCACCAGTGGCCAAATGTAGTCCCTAAATACCACCCATTTTCTGCTAAAAGAAACCAGGGTTCCTGGGGGGGGATGGCCGATTCCAGGAGTAAAATAAGAAGATGAACCTGAAATGTCCTAGGTCACCAGCAAGTCAGAAAGTGCTCGAAACAGGGGGAAAGCATATTGGAAGGTAGGGGCTACCTCTGATCAGACCGGAGACAATCTGAGCATGAAAATAAATCATGACGACAAGGCACTAGAACACATCATACGTTTTCAAGATAGTGAGTGAGAAAGAGACCGTGTTTCTTGTTGGTGGCAGAAAGCAACCAGGAGGAGGCAAGTTTCTTCTTTTTAGTAAAATATCAACTAATAAATGTAGAAGGAAATGACCAGAGTTAGGAAATCATAATTTTGGTAGAAGGATTCCTGCAGAACTCACCAACGATGCTAAAAGAACAAGTCCAAGTGTATTGGGAAATAGTTTGTTTCCATAGTTTCAATGTGCCCCCCACAGACTATTTCTTAACTACCAAGGGGAAGAGTTATTTTTATGGTAGAGAAATGGTGACACCTCCTACCCAGTGATCAAAACTCATCACCAGCCACGGGGCAAAGGGACTTCCTGTGCTTTGGGAAGTGAGCTCACTGAGGACGCATTGGTTACGCCATATCTTTGCCCAAAATGTAAAACATACATCAGACCCATCAGATCCACTGGATCATAAGGAAACCATCTAACAAACTCAAGTGGAAGGACGTTCTTCGAAACTATCGTCCTATACTCTTTAAAATGTCCTTGTCACAAGAGATAAAGGACACACCCTTGCTATAGCATCATTCTCAATGTCCCAGTGGCGTGCACAACTCTGGGGGTCCCGCCCAGCTCTCTGCAGCTACAGGGAGGCATAGGGTGCTGCGGGCTTTAGGGATTCTCTGTACATCTCTGCTCCTTCCACTGCTCGGGAGTACCGAGTCTGTTTAGAGCTTCCTGTCCCTGAGCTCAATGAGTCCTCACGTTCCCCAGGGAGACGCATGGGCCATGAGGCTGGACCTCATGAGGAGAGGTCTGCAGAAGCTCAAGGCAGCAGCCTCATTGGGGATGGAGCTCACTCGGGGCCAGCCTCTGAAATGCCGCACACCTGCTCCCTGCCCCCGCCCCACCAGGCCACAGACACGTAACTGGCTCCCGAGCAGAGACCTGGGGAGAGGAGCCCAGCAGGGCCCGGGCTGCCCAAGACTGGGCTTCCTGACTTGCTGACCAATGCCAGCCTCTCCAAAGGTGAGCAGGGGTTTGAATTTCAGTGAGGGCTGTTCCCAGGGACCTTGGCGTTCACACACGGGAGAGGCGGGAGGTCTGGGCTCCCAGGGAAGCAGGCCATGTTCCCAGTTTTCTTTTCCTGGAAACACTGCACTTCTGGGGAAGCTGTCCCTTGTCTTGAGCCTGTGTTTCTCCTTCTCTGCAGGCCCTGGTCCCCTCAGGACCAGAGAGCAGCCGCCCCTGCCCTCCCTGCACCGCTGTCCCCTCAGAGGGCCCAGCGCCAGCTCCAGCACAGTAATAGGCACCATCTGAATACGTCGGCGGGCAGGTTTCTGGCTGTCGGCTACAGCATGTTTTAATCAGCAGTTTGGGGACAGCTTCCTGGGGCCCTGGCCCTCGTGCCCCTGCAGGCCGCCTTGTAAAAACAGTACCAGCCTCTTGGCAGGCTCGCCGGGGCCCAGGGGCGCGCGGTTCCCTGACATTTAATAGTAAAACTTTCTGAACTCACAAGAAGCCCACCCTCCGAACTAGCTGCTCTGGTCGGCGTGTGCGGAGAGACATTTCATAACATTTTTATTGGTTTGGAAAGGGCTTACTTGACCTTGGTATGACCAAAAATCAACAGTCAGAAAGCTCGAACGTTCTTTAAAATATTACCTTCTTTCCTCTGCCCGTGAGACTTGGCCTGCGTCTCTGCCAGGGGCTGTGGTCAGGCCTGCCCGCGGCGAGGGCCACGGTGGCGTCGGGGCCATCCCTGTCCGCTGTGGGAAGGATGGGGCGGGGGAGGCGTTTTCCTCATGCGTACTCGGAGCCTTTCCCATTCTCCAGTCACATGGGAAAGATGGGAACTTTCCATCCCAGCCTGGACCCAGAACTCTGGCTCTTGGCTGCAGAACAGCAAAGTAAGAGTAATTAGTGGCGGGCGGGGACTTCAGAAAACAAGGGCCAGTTTACTGAGGCAGGGAGGGCTCTTTACGCGGCCGGGGCGCCCCACCCACCTCAGCCCTGCAGCTTGGCCCGTCACGGCGGCTCCCGAGGCTGGGCTGCCACACGCCCTGTGCACCGCAGCCAAGGGCTGTGAGCAAGTCAACGACACGGCCTCCTGTGCAGGCAGGACCCAGGGAGGAAGGCCAGCTGAGGAAAGGTCAAGGAAGGTGGCCAGAGGACCAGGGTTCTGTCTGTGTCCAGGACGCCCAGCCGGGCCGTAGCCTTCATGTTCACCAGATCCGGACCCAGTGCCCTGCTCAGGTGACCGGTGTTGAGGTCTGGCGGCGTGTCTCCTCAAGGGATCCCGCCTCTTTGTGCGTCTAGGTGTTCCCCACCAAAGAAGGCACAAGTCACCCCCATGCCCCCTCTGCGACCCAGCCACACTTAGTAAAGATTTGGATTTATGTTTTTTAAGTAGGTGCCTTTAAATATTGGATTATCTAAGCACTACATGTCTTTTAAGTGTAGTCCTGATTCAAACGTGGGGGCGAGAATCTCTCCCTGGGGCTGCCTGTGTGTTCCGAGAAGCAGAGCCCGCAGCGGAAGACCTCAGAGCGGAGAAACGGAACGGCCCTCTGGTAGCTGGAGGTGGGCGCAGAGGGGTCCGGCGGCCTCCAGGCGCACGCGGCTTCCCGATGGAGAAGTCCGCTCTGCGTCTCCACGACGCGTGTCTGGGAGCTCGCCAACCCACCAGGAAGACAAGGAGGTGCCCTCGCTGTGCAAGGAAACGAAGTTGGACAGCTTACATCCTGACCAAGGTCACGGCGAAAAGGTGGAGGAGCCGAGAACAAAAACCAAGCTCTCCCGCCCCAAGCCCTGGGCTCTGGTGCGTCGGGGCTCAGACCTGCAGAAGTCCCCACATCTGGAACACGACGTCTTGACATGCCCTCTGAGCGGCTGTAGGAGGGCCCGCCGTGTGAGGCAGCTCCGCCTGAGACCCAGGGCTGCGCCGACGTCGTATCGGGGTGGGGGTGTCACGGGCTCGCTGTTGCGTCTCCTGCGTCCAGGAGCGAGGACATACTCAGGTTTCTGAGTTAATGAGCGTTAATGCTGGAGGGCAGGAGGCTGGAAGAGGGCACACGGGCTCCAGCTCAGAGCAGCCTCCCAGAGGACTGGAAAGCTGCCCCAGGGGACGCCCCTTCCAGACCCTGGCCAGCCCGGCCTTCGGTCTCAGCGTGCGGCTTCTGTCCGTCTGTGGCCGTCTGCCCCTTTTTGGGCTGCCAACTGTTTCTCGACGTCTGAGTCCCCATAGGAAGGACTCAATCATCTCTTTGCCGTCGTCCACCCTGCAGTGTGTCTGCTGAGCAGAGCGCTCAGGCCAGAGCGGGTCAGAGGTCACCAGGGAGCCTACCGGGGCAGCCTTGCGTTGACTCACTGTCCCTGGTCTAGGTGGCTGTGGCCAGCGTGATCTGGTCACACGGTCAATGCCCTTGGGAGGAAGCTTTGCACACCCAGAAAGAAATGAAGTGGGTGCACCCCTGATGACGACCTTTAGCGGTCAGCAGTGGGGACAGGAGGAGGGGACAAGCTTCCAGAAAGTGCTGAGTGGGCACTGAGCATTTATGCCGGAAACGCTCGTTTCCTGGGACATCATACATCCCCACTGGCATGGGGGCTCTTCCCTGGACTCACTCCATCCCACTCCCTAAGCGATGTGGGACCTTAGGGACCAGCGCCTGCTCCTGACTGCCTCTCCGCAGCGCTGCCCCAGGTAGAGGCCCCTCTGCCGGCCAGGGTCCCTGTCCTGGGGCGGGGCGTGTCTGTCCCCTCAGCCTGACGCAGCCCTGAGAAGGGCTCCTGATCAATACGTCACTCTTTCCTCTCGTGTGTTCACCGTCTCCCCAGCCTGTGTCAGTCACGTGTCTCACGTGCATCTTTGCAAGTGGCATTAGCTGGGATTGGGGTCGAGGCTTGACTCATCACCTCCGGTTTCCACACGTGAGTGTAATCCCTTCATGTTTGCGGCGAACACTAACACCACTGAAGCTATTTCTGCTATCCGATGTGATACTTCACTGACCCTGGTTTTCCTTTGTTTCCGCCTATCTTTTTGGCCTTTCCCCAGTGGGAGAAGGTTGTTAGAACCCTTCCGATCTCTGGACCAGAGTGGAGGGTGCAGGTTCCATTTCTGTTCTCCAAGTGGCTAAGCTGTGACGTCAGCCTACTTCCCTAACCAGATGTTCTCCGACGAGGTGTAAGGTATGTGCGTCCCTGTTCCGAATCAGGAGAGATGGGGGGCATGTTCTGCCACCTGCTTGTTGTCGTTGCTGGCCAGGAGTGCCAGGAGGGCAAGCAGCGTTCTCGCCGTGGGCTCCCGGCCTGGCGCGGGGACGGTGCCTCTCCATGCATCGTCCCAGGACTCGTGTCTCCCCTCTGGGCTGGAACATTCCAGCGCTGCCTGTTACGTATTATATGGTTCCTCCCCGCATTTCACCCTTCCCGCGGGACCTCCCCCGTGCGGGCTCCACCTGCCTCCGCGCCCCTCGGCTCCCGCGGCCGCCGTGGCTTCCTGGCCAGCCTCCACCCTGTGAGCCCCGTACACACCCGCCGTCCAGTTCATCTGCTTCTCTCGGCTCCTTTCCTGCTTCAGGGACCGTTTTCTTCATTTCCAGATTATGACGTAAATGTTCCCATTTCTGTTGGTTCGGATGTTTCCCCTACCAATTTGCCTTTTCTGTTTGAGATGCTAAAATCTAATCTTAAGGCGGCTGTCCTGTTTTCATTTAACAGGGAATGGCTCTGTGGGCTTTATGCTATTCAGCTATACATGCTTCCCTGCTGTTAGTTACCCCAACAGATTTGTATGTTTAGATTTCTAGATAAGTTTTGGTAGAAGGTGGTTCTCTCTCTGTTCCCTCTGCCCGCCTTCTCTCTCTCCGTCTCCCCCTTCTCTCCTTGTCCACGCCCCTCCCATCCTGTCCCCTCTGGTCCCACAGAGCAGCAGGCACGTTCCAGTCGCTGAGTGGGCGATGTTTAACTGGGTCCTACCTGGGGGCTTCCAGAAATCCAGGGGATTCCTTTCTTTATTTCCTTAAATCAGTTTAAATCCAACCTTGAGCCCCACCCTGGTTATGTGGCTGGTGTAACATGCAGTCCCCTCCCCCCAGAGGCACTGAGGGATCGAGAAGTTTCTGAGGTGCCCCCAAGAGCTTGGAGGACCTGTGACCCCCCAGGGGCCGCTCCCACCTCCTTCCCCGGCCCTCACTGCTGTCCCTGTGCGTTCTTGTGTTCAGGACCCCTCGCCAAAGATAAGGGCTGTGGTGCCGGTGGGGCCACCATATGCTCCCCGTCTGAGCTCCCTCCCTCCTGGACCCGCGGCCGGGCTCTGCACCGACCCTGGGTCCTCCCGGACCACCAGTCCCCATTCACCATCTTGGGGAACCACTCTTCCCTCCTTGCTCCTCAGTCCCTGGCTTTAGGGTTTTATGAAATGGGTCTAGATTTTTACAAAAGACAGAAAGGGCCTTTGGCTACAAGCTGCTTTGGCTTCCTGCCTGCGGAAAAATGATCCCTGAGGTAAAAAAAAAAAAATTACAAGGAGCCGGGTGACCTTCTCGAAATTGGCTCAGGGAGAGAGATTTGGAGATAGTATTCTCCGCAATGATCCCATCACACCCGCGAGAGCCCGTCGATGAGCGAAGGAGCGGCTGTCCTGAGAAGTGACGTCCTCGGGGAAGATCTGACTGTCCTGCCCACAGTCCCAGGGTCCCAGGAGCGCGGGGACACCTCCCGCCAGCAGCCCCCGCGTCTCCCACTGGGTCGGCCCCGAGGCATGGCCATGGCCTGGAGTTGACTGTCTTTTAAATCGTATTCTGTTCATTAAGTCGGGGGAGGGTGTTCATTTGTCTCTTAAAGAGGCGAGCGATCTGGAAAATTCGTGGGGTCGGCAATGCCGGATCGGTGAGGTGCCGCCCCTTCCGGCGCCGTGTGTGCCGTCCTTGCCCACTCACTGGCGGCGCCAGTCCTTGACTGCATGTCCCCGTAAGGGACGAGGGCCTAGTGGGGTCAGCGGTGTCCGCCCGTGGGCCTTCAGAAGGGCCTTTGTAGGTACAATTAAGACGCAGATCTTGGGAAGAAGACCTTCTGGGTTAAGGTGGGCTGTCAATCCAACAGCAAGTGTCCTTGGCACGAAGGAGAGGGGGAGAAGACGCGGAGAGACGGGCAGGGGCCGCGGAAGGGACGGGGCCGAGCGGGTCTGCAGGCTTCGCCAGCAGCGGCCACAGGCCACAGGGGGAGGGAGTGGCTTCTCGCCCAGAGGTTCCAGAAGGCCCGGCCTTGCCGACAGCACGACCTTGGACTCCAGACCCTAGACGTGTGGGAGCATCTGTTCCGGCTGTTTCAAGTGGCCCAGCGAGTGGTCACAGAGAAGGTTCGAGTCTCTTCGGGTGATGGCAGGAACGGGGTCTTGGACGTGGGAGCGGCTCCAGAGAGCGGAGTGCACACACGACCCCCGTTGTCACCCCCATTTTATCTTGATTCCGAGCTGGCCGGCACAGAAGACAGCTTCCGCGCCGCAGGGGGGCACGCCTCGAAGCTTCGAGGACATTCACCAGGAAGGGCTTGCCGTCCATGCTGAGCGACCGCCAGCGCTGAAGGCTCCTCATTTGGAAAAGAGCTTAATCTTCTGTTCACTGGTTCCGGAGGAAGCACCTGAAGGCGGCTCAGGCTTCAGTACGTGGTGAGAGAGCTGCCTGCTGGGGAGCGGCTGCGGTCCTCCCGGAGCCCAGGGCGCCAGCCACCCTGCGGGAAGGGGATGCCCACGGCCGGAGAGCCAGACCCCCGTGAGGCCCCCAAACCTGACCCTATCGGTCCTATGACCTATTGGTGCTGACCCTCTCCCATCCTCTCGGAGCCAGGCCTCTCGGGCTGCGCCCAGAGGGTGACTTTCTGTCGAGAGCAATTGTGTCATGGGGTACGCTAGTGACAGGGTGTTCCCTGGGCTGGACACGCCCTGGCCGAACCGACGACAAGTGCAGGGCGGAGTCAGGCGAGGACCACTGCTGGGGCCCTCTGCCTAGACTCCAGAGCGCCTCGCCTTCCCTGCTGTGGGGTAAAGCCTCCTTCTTTCAGTAAGACTGCCACCAGCCTGCCTTCTTTAGTTTCTGAATTCTGATCAAGATTCATAATAGGAGACAAGCTCTTCTAACAAATGCCTTGTTCTCTTCTTCCTGTAAACCGGTCTCCTCCAGGAAGTCTTCCTGAGCTGCTCCTCTCTGTCTAGCTTGGCTCTTTCCTTATCTTGCCGAATCTTCCAGCATGTTTGTGATCTGGGCTTTCCTCTCTCTCCCACTAGACTGCAAGCTCCCTGAGCGTGGGAACAACCTCTGACCTGCTCGTCCTGCAGCCCCGCTGCTCCCACAGGGCCCTGACATGCAGTAGGTGCTTCTAGCTATTAAGTTGAGCTTTGGCTGTGAGTACAGAGACCCCCACATCAGCCATGCCCGGGTTGGCCTCTCGCAAGAGCTCTCCAGCGAGGGTGGGCATTCCCGGAGGTTGGGGCGGCTCCGCTCCACATCGTCCTCCCGGGCCCAGGCTCCCCTTTCCCTCGGCGCCACTGTAGCCGGGCAGCCCTCGCGGGCTAAGGCAGCAGCCAAGTTCAGCCGATGTGTCCCAGGGGCAGACGACAGGACAGGGAGAGCTGCACTAGAGCAGCATAGCCACGTGCCCTGAGGACACATCCCAGAAGTAACACAGCCAGCCCACGGGCCAGCCCCGATCATGTGGCCCCACGTGCCCCTCGGGGGCCGGACTGTGGCTTCATCTTAGCCACGCATGTGGCTGGAAAGGATTCCATTTCTGCGAAGTGTGGGAACAACACGACGGTGGGCTTCAACAATGATTTCTTCGATAAGTAAGTCACTCAGAGCCTGCTCTGAACCCATAGAACCTCCCGGTTACTCCCTCCGTTTGTTGGGCTGGTGTGTTGGCGTCATGGGGACCGGTCTCTCTGCAGACGTGTCGGGCCCTGGGGGGATGGCAGAGCCCTGAGAGCAGAGACGTCCGTCCTCTCTCCTCGAGCGTCTCCCCCCGTCCCCCGGCTGGCCACAGTAGGGTGCTGTGCTGTCGGGTGGCGGTGATGGTCGAGAGGTAGGGCTTCTTCTCCGCGGGCTTTGCAGGAGGCTGTTTTCTGCCCTGAATGGTTTCCAGATGGGCTTTTACTGTTCTATGAAGTGCAGGATAAACACGCAGGAGAAATAGGGCAGTGCTGCCGACACACTCCAGTTGGAAGGTGCCCTGCTGATCGCCGAGCCAATAAACAGATGCTCTGGGGAGAAACAGTGCATCCTGGGTGATTTCTTACATCTAAGGCAAATGCAAGCCCTGGGCCCCAGAGAGACCCCCTCTAGATACAGAACCACCAGCCGTCCTCGCTCCGGCCCATGGCAGTCCCTGCCCTCACCACTGCCCTTCTGGGTTTCAGGTGCCCAGTCGTGTTTTCCACCCAACATATCAATCCCGCTGGGGAGGACCGGCTAGCCCCTTGTATTAGGGTGGGACGGGAGCACCTGAAACCCTCCTCGTCCACGTGAGTAATGTGGACGTGCTCTGCAGGTATTCAAGACGAGGCACGGTTCTTCATGCGGCCATCAGAGGCCACGTGATGCCTGATGCCCGCACGGCCAGCCGGCTCCCCGCAGGGTGTCCCTCAGTGGGTACTGAGCAGGGGATGGACAGACCTGGGCGGCATGTGCTCAGAGCGGTCATCCGTCAGTGACGTTCCGGACAGCAGCAGGAGCGGGCGGATGGAGACCCCGCCAGGCCGAAGGGTGGCCGCTGGTACTGGAGAAAGGGGCCTCACCCTGTGGCCTCCACGTCTCAGTGAGACTGGCCCGTTGTGTGGGTGCCCAGCGTTGCAGCCCTTCGGTCCCAGGGAGTCGCCTAGACCTCAGCCCCGGGCAGCAGGTGAGCTCCAAGGGCTTCTAATCAACCTTGACTCCAGCCCCGCGGTGAGACTCAGAGCAGCCTGGGCTGCGGTCCTGGGCAGGGGCTCCCCCCCACGGGGCCAGCTTCAGAGCAGCGAAATGCATCCAGGCTTTTCCCTCAGTTTCTCTGAGCGTATGAACCGTTTCCAAGACTTCATGGGGTTTTTATGTTTCTCCCTCCCTGAAGTCAGGGGCAGACTGATGCGCTGGAAAAGTGTGCCAAACCGGGGTTCAGACCCTCCTTCCCGCAGTGGGGGCTGGGCAGCTGCCTCGGCCCCCTCATCCCTTCCCAGGGCTAGCCACCCTGTCCCCATCACAGGGCGGCGGCGGGTGGGGGATGCAGGCGAGGCAGGGACCCCGCCCCGGGCGTGGTGGGGCTTAGCCACAAGTACTAATGATGTTAGTTTTCATGGGAGTAGGTTTCTTTATCAGTTTTCTAAACCCAAAATAGATTGAGCCTAGTTCCCCTTGATCCTGATTTTGCGAATCCCATCACTTTTCAGCTTTGCCGGTTTTAATTTTGTCAGGCGTAAGAGATTTTTGTTCATTTTTATGTAATCAAATATAGCACTATCTTCCTTTAGAGAAAAGCTTGGAGGGCGTTTTCACCTTGATATCAGATAAATATTCGCATGCATTTTCTTCCAGTGACTTTAGCCTTCGTGCACCATTTGTGAAACAGCCCCACTGCTCTTTGCTCGAGACCCTATTGACTACGCGCTGAGACGCGCTGTGATTGTTGCCGGAGTTTCTTGGGCGTTCCAGAGAGACCCTCCCACAAACTGTGCGCTAGCCCCACCTAGTTTTAACTATGGAAGTTTCATAATACAGTTAAAATATAGATCTCAAAATCTATTCCCTAATTATCTAAGCTTTCAAAAAAAATTGTGGCTCCTCTTTTCAATTTCTCATTCCAGCGGGTATTGGGGAATCATTTAGAGTATTTTATAAGGTTTCTTGTTAAAAAAAAAAAAGTTCTATGAGACTATTAAAATTTAATTAAACACATAAATCAAGAGGCTTAGAGGCATTTTGCACCTTTATTATAAAGAGTTTTCACATTTAAGAATATGATCTGTTTCTCCACTTATTAAATTTTTATTTTATATCCTTCATAAAAATGTTGTGGTTTTCTACTTTAAGGATCTTTCTCTTTCTGATGGGATGAATTCCTAAATTTAAAATATTTTTGTTAATGTTGCCAATGTAATTTTTCACTGTATGTTACAAAATACTGTTGCTGATATCAAGAAAGCAGATGTTTTCTACATGTTTAATATGTGGATACTAACCAGTCTCATTGATTATAGTAAATTTTAGATAACTTCCTGAATTTCTTTGGACAATGAAATCACCATCAAATAATGATGATGCTTACTACTAATACTACTTTGTCTCTTTGGTCTTGTATTGGCTGAGCCCCCAGAACCCATCCATGAGTAGGCATGGGTGTTTATGTCATATTCCTGACTTTTATGGAAAACCCCTAGGAATTCCCACATACTAAATACGATATTGTCTGTTGGCACGATGTAGAGTTTCTCTACCTGATTAAGGAAGAACCCATCTATTCCTAGTTTTCTAAGGATGTCTGTATCAATAATCGTATCTATTCGGAATGCTTTCAGCCGCAAGGAACAGAAGATATTCCTTCAGTCGCTGGGAGCTTCTCTCTCAGATGAAGTCGTCTGGAGCCCAGGCAGGGGGGAGGCTCCACGAGATGTTTGATTTCGCTAAACATCGTCCTCTCCGACAGCAAGAGAACGGCACTGCTGGGAGCGGGGCTCCTGGGTCCCCGGTCCTGCTCTCTCTTCAGAGCCTGTATTGTGGACACAGTCTGCTGCTGTTCCGATCGCTCTGCTTGTAGGTCACACTAGAAATCTATTGGGTTCCCTTCCCTTTTTACAGAGCAGTTGGAGTTTGTAATCTTTCACTCGACTTTATTTAAAGTCTGCGTACAACACAGTGGGCCCATTTGAATGGTCCCTCCCAGCTCTGGCAAATGGACGCGTCCCGCATCCGGTGAAATTCCCGCTGGGGTCCCAGTCTATCTCCCGGCCCTGACAAACACAGGTCTGGTTTCTATCTCTAAAGATTAGGCTAGATGCTTCTAGAAGTTTCACCTCAACGGAGGAGGAGTGTCTGCAGCGCTCGTTCGCCGCGATACGGCCCAGACCGTGTCTTCCCTCCCAGTCGAAGCCTGACCTCCGGCTGCGGTCCCCAGACCTTCCTCGGCTCCGGGGGGGGGGGGGCGGGTGTTCTTCTAGTATTTAATTCCTCTCTTTCCTTCATCTGTTACTTCTTCTGCTCTCACGATTCTCACACTACACTCCAGGCCTGTCTTCCCGGTCTTTGCTTCCCTGGGCGCCCCCGCCTCTTGGCCTTCCTGCTTTGTCTGTGGAGACACTTGTGGTCCTTCCCCTTCGAGGGACGTGAGCCTGGGTCCGCACGGCGGTCTCTTCCTTAATCAGCCTGCTGGATGTTTTCATGCCGCGTTGTGGTCAGAAGCATCTGGAGTTCCTCCTAGTTCTGGAATCTGGGTCTTCCTACAGAAGCGCCCTTATGAATCTTTAGTTCAGGTTCTTCTGACTCTTCCCCTGCCGTTTCACTGGCCATATTTCTGGGTGCCTCCCTCTGCTGTTCTCCATCCCGCTAGGATGTCCCCACCACACCCCCTCCCACGGGGCAGTTCGTTCCTTTTCTTTTGTGAGAAGTATGGGGCTCAGGTCTGCTGCTAGAAGAGCTTTACTATCCAGCAGGTGGGGAAAGCCCAGAGTCTCCCTCCCATGGCCCTTGGTCGTCCTGAGGCCCCTAGAAGAAGTCTCCCTACCCTCCTCACGTCAAGGGGAGAGAAGACCTTTCGGCCACCCCTGGATGTGGCCGCACGGGCTTCGTAGCCTCTTCCTCGGGCCAGCTTCCCACGGGTCCTCAGTTTACTCCCTGGGCTCTGACTCTGCTTGTGCTGACCTCCAGCTCGCAGGGGTGAGCGTGTCCACGCAGCTGCCCAGGCCCCTACGTCACTGGACGCCCCAGAGGGGCTGGGAGGGGAGAGCGGCTGGTTTAGGCCTCGGTGCCCCGAACACCCTCTTAGTCTTCTTCTCCACCGCTGGGATGTTCTCTGTCTGCTGACCTTCCCTAGATGACCAGTGGCCCACAACTGGATGCTATCTGCAGATATTTTTGGGAAAACTAAGCACAGTGCGCTCTTCAAGGCAAACGACATTTTAATAAAGGAAGAGAAGAGCTGCTTCCAAAACTTCTTTTCCTTCTCCTCCTCCTGCCCCTTCCTCCTCCTCCTCCTTCTCTTCTACCCTCCTCCTTCTCCTCCTCCATCTTCTTCCTCCCCACTCTTCCTCCTCCTCTTCCTCCTTCTCCTCCTCTACCCCCTTCTCCTCCCCTTCTCCCTCACCCTCCTCCTCTACCTTCTTCTTTCTCCTCATCCTCCTCCTTCTAAGAAAATGATTCTATGGAGTCTGTATTTTGAACACTGGGGTTTGTACATTTTTTCACTGTTATGTAATCTTGCGACTGAAAACAATATTCAAAAATTCTTATAACTTAAGGACTGAATTTTGTAACTATCCTTCTAACCCATTTGAAAATCTTCCAAATGACAAGATCTGGTGAGCTTCAAGTTCATTCGCTAAAAAATTTGAGATACAACTCCTCCCAATTTGCAGGGGCAGATGATGAACATCAGGAAGGATGGACAACGACGAGGCAAAAATTGTACCCAAAACATTTGCATAATCAGTGGGTGGGATTGAGAACTGGTGCGTGACTCACCACGCGCAGCCCGTTAACGCCCCCTTCCACTCGCGCCTCTGTGGCTTGTAAGCAGCCGGCCAAGCTAGAAGCGGTCTGGGCCACACGGCCAGAGACGGCTAAGCCCGGCAGGCGGGAGCCCAGCGCACTGTGAAGGTACCGCCGTTGGGCTGCGTGCTCCTAAAGCTCCTCACACAGTAGGGCAGCAGTATATGCACAGAATAAAGACACAGAGGAGGAAATGTCCTTGCCATGGGGGGCCAGGAACTTCTGGGGGCTGCTGGGTGCTCCTGGGGGCTGCTGGGGGCTGCCGGGGGATGCCGGGGGCTGCCAGGGGCTGCTGGGTGCTCCTGGGGGCTGCTGGGGGCTGCTGGGGTCTCCTGGGGGCTGCTGGGTACCCACAGGTGCTACCAGCGTCTGGTGACGTAAAAGGCAGCGCACCTGCCAGGCGCCAAGCATGGGCCACCAGACGCCCTGGGATGCAGCCCTGTGCCTGCCTCTGGCTGACCCCTGGCCCGCCGCCTCTCCTCCAGGTGCTGCATGTTGGCAACCCAGACACGCACCCTAGATGGCTCTGTTCCACACCCGCCCCACGGAGCGCTGTTCCAGGACAGGCGGGGGGCAGTGCCCTGAGCAGGGAGGGTGGTAGGAGGCCCAGCCCAGGGGACCCTCGTGCTTTGTCCCTGGAGGTTCCCTGGGCTCGCTGAGA
The DNA here is from genome assembly GCA_004023965.1 of Spilogale gracilis. Classification (NCBI taxonomy): domain Eukaryota; kingdom Metazoa; phylum Chordata; class Mammalia; order Carnivora; family Mephitidae; genus Spilogale; species Spilogale gracilis. The sequence goes on along the minus strand of PITA01006433.1, from coordinate 7,067 downwards.
AACACTGGGACCCATGACCGAAGCCCTGCAGTGGGCATTGCCCAAACCCTGTGAACACGGAGTGGCTAACAACGCCGCAGGCCCGCGGATCATGGAACCCCAGCGCGGAGAAGCCTGGCTTGGACCATCTGTCTTTCTCAGGGAGACAACATGGAGTGACAGCGCCTTCCCGGAGGCCGGCGGACAACATCGATGGACGTCCACTCACTGCCATCCTCTCAGAGTCACAGCGAGAGAGACGGTGAGGGGAGAGACAGGACAGAGACGGAGAGAGACAGCGACAAAGATAGAGACAGACACGGAGAGAGAGAGAGAGAGAGAGAGAGAGAGAGAGAGAGAGAGAGACAGGGACAGAGAGACAGAGACAGAGAGAGACAGCAACAAAGGTAGAGACAAAGATAGAGACAGAGATGCAGAAAGAGACAGAGAGAGACAGAGAGAGAGTGCCGTGGGCGTGGGTAGGACACATGGAGACCTGACACCGGGGAAGGTTCGGTCATGCTCTGAGCGTCCGTGTGCCTGGGCAGTGTCCTCGGCCTTCACGCACGGACGCACGGGGAGCGTCTCTCCATTTCTCCGTGGGGGACCCGGCACCTCCCTCTGGTACAGCTCAGCAGCCAGACCATTTCCGGGGGCCAGAATCAGGTCGGACCTGCTCCCCCAAGCTCCCCCGGCCCCTATAGCTGCCCAGGGCCCACGTGGAGGCCGCCGCGCGGCGCCACAAAGGAAGTGTGGGGAGGTGGGCAGGAGGAGGCCCAGGGCAGCCCCGAGGACGAGGAGGCCTTGGTTGAGCTGGGCTCTGGCTTTTGCAGGTGGCCATTCCAGCAGAGGGCACGGGCCGAGGCTGAACGGGTGTGGGATCTGCAGGCTGGAGCGGGGCCCCAGCCGTGGGGTCAGGGGAGGCGGACGTCGTGGCGATGGTCACCAGGACTCAGGACCCGCTGAGCTTCTGACGAGCAGGGGGCCCGAGGCAGACCCCTTCCCGCCCCCCTGAGCCCGAGCTTCCATGGACACAAGTCCGCATCCTGCATGGGGCACGCGGGGCTGAGCCCGGCAGGTGGCAGGCACACCTGGATCCCTGCCCCAGGGCCTTGTCATGGACGCCATGTCACCTCGTCACATGGCTTGGGCATCCTGTGAAGCCTGGCTGGAGAAAGGAAGTTTCTGGAACCCAGGATGGCCCATGGGAGCCATTCCCGGGGAAGGCCATCCCGGGCAGGGCTGGGGCAGAGGATCTTCGTGGCCTCCATCAGGCCGCCTGCTGCTTCTAGCGACCCTCGGGGGGGACCCCCTAGTCTCACTTCCTTGGGGCACGGCCTGGCCCAGCCAACACGGTGAATCCAGAACCATTTTCATCTTCTCAGCAAAGTATTCCACCTTTGGGATTGCGAGGACTCGGAGACAGCCGAGCCCTTGACTTACGGGGCGAATCCACACACAGAACTTTTCTGCTAAAACTGGGGGTGGATGAGGATTATATGTGACCTCAAAGTCCTGTCATTTATTCCTAGAGAGCAGACGCACCTTCGGCTGTTTGTCGAGCCTCTTTAAAAAAAAATTGAGAAATTTGGATGCTTTAGTGCAAAGTTCCCCCCAGAATGGGAAACTGGAAACAATTTCTACTTTTAGCCCTAAAGGAATGGCGGGGGAACTATGGGGTTTCTGTGCTAAGAAACCTCATGCAGTCCTTAAAAACCGTCAGCGTGCGTCTAGAACCGGAGACGGTGTGTGACGTCACTGCAGCCCAGCCCTGAAGCTCTCGCCCCACGGTCCTCGGGCCTCGCGCAGGGCCACGGGACCACCCACGGGGGCAAGACGAGGGGCCCTGGCGCGCGTTGATCTTCCGATCGGCCTCCTGTTTCGGGAATGCCTCTATCGTGGAAGGAATACCCTGTCGGGACTGGCTGGTGAGGCGGGAAGAGCTCTGGACCTGGAGTCGGGGACCGCCACCAGTCCCTGCGGAGCCGGGCGTCCTCGTGGTGCTGTGTGCAGGCGTCACATCGCAACCATAGAGCGGGGCAGGGGAGGGAGAGCCTGGGGACCCCTCGTACTGATAACAGTGTAAGGAATGCGGGGCGTGGAGACAGGATGGGTGTCCTCGAATGGGAGCGGCCCGCCCACGGAAGGGCAGGGCCTGTGCGGTGTCTGGAGCCACGGGGCCGGCCGACGGAAGTGGGACACAGGGATCCGACAAGGCCCAGGGGCCGTCTCTGTCCCCTCAGCTTCTGGGCTGTGTCCCCATGGTAACCACGGGAGCGGCGGGCCGTGTGGGATGCCACGAGAGCCGTGGACACCGGGGTTGTTCTGTCACTTCTTCGGAGGAAGGTAGAGCGCAGCCTCGGCCACGTCACAGTGCTGGACACGCGGGCGGCAGAGGTGGGGTGCTGACCTCCCTTCACCTCCCGTCCCGGCTCTGCTGGCCCCACGGGGGACCCACGCACTCCCTTCCCCTCAGCAGGCAGCGGCTGCACCCTCCAGTGGACGGGGATTTTAAAAACTCCCGTAAAATTTCTTTACACCCACCTCCTTCCCAGGGACTCTTCCCTCCTTCCTCGCCGCGACAGAATCCAGGCCGGCGGCTGACACCTGGGTCCCTCTCCCAGTCACACGGCGGGCCCAGCGCCCACACTGGCTCCTTCCCCCGCAGCGGTCTCCCCTGCCCTCCTGGCTTCTTCCCCATCCTCTCCCCCCGACGAGGAGATTTGGCCTTTGTCTTAGCTGTTGCTTTTCTGCAAGGATGTCAGAAATCTGGCCGGAGGTCCCCGTGGCCTCCCTCGTCTCCTGCCCCTGCCTACGCCAGCATTCCTTCATGTGGGGACATCTGCTTCCTGCACAAGGCTGGGAGCGGGCGAGCGGTCTGTCCAGGTGCCCGCCGTCTTCGAGACCCAACGCCCAGGCAAGGAAGACCCCAGCTCTGCTTGAACCTGGGCTTTGGCCATGAGAGGCCTCCCATCCCCAATAATCGCTTGGTCCAAGACCCAGTCGTGCAAAATTCTGAGCTCATCGGAGAGCTGGGCGTGCAAGCCTGATGCTCCCCAGTATCGATCCGAGAGACACATCAGGGCGTCACAGAGGCTTCCCAGGGAAGGTCTCCTCTCCCAAAGCTCTCTCTGCAGGGGGATGGCACGCTGCAGGACGGGCTCCCCAGCTCTCAGGAGCCACGGGTGTGGGCTGGCGGCCCCGCAGGACGTGCTGTGTGGGTTGGTGAGCGAGCATTCCAGAAGTGGGCGGTGGGCCGCAGGGCCTGGACGGCTCTCTCCTGTCCTCGCACCCGCCTACAGAGCCCGCAGCCACGGAGCTGAGGCCGGGGCCCAGCTGGCACTAGAGGAGCCTGCTCACCGGGCAGGAGGCCTGAGAGTCCACGGAGGGGGAGAAGATCAACCCAGCAGGAAGGGCCCGAGGCCAGACTCCACGCTGGGCCCAGTCTGCCCCCAGGCCCCAGGGAGGGGGTCGGGAGCACCTCAGCTGGTGTCTCCAAGTGTCCATCAGGGCTTTTCCTGTGTCCTACCTTGTCCCAAGGGCTCCTGGTCCACAGAGGACAGACAGAGGCCTGAAGAAACCAGTTACCCAGGAATGCCTCCCCTCCCTGCCCTCAGCTGGGATTTCTGATAATGGGGGTGGGGGCAGGGGGAGGAAAGTGAGCCAAGGCGAGGGGGCATGAGGGGGCGACATGGAGAGGACAGGGTGTCCCTGGCCACAGGGTGATCCTCTGTGGGGACCTCACACAAACCCTCCCTGTGGACGACCTATCTCCAAATTCCCTGGATGGGGGAGAAAGTTGGGGGACCCCTCCTGGGGATAAGGGATAAAGAGAAAGCTCACCCTGTTCAGGGGGGGCTGAACAGCCCTTTGGGGGCTCCCACTCTCCTAGCTCTGGGGGCTCCTGGAGACACGCTTCTCCTGCAAAGGGCATGTGCTTGGGTGGTCACATACGTGCACACACACATGCATACAGGTGCACGCACACACACGGAGATGTGCACACACACATGCATACAGGTGCACGCACACACACGGAGATGTGCACACGCGCATGCATACAGGTGCACGCACGCACACACACGGAGATGTGCACACGTGCATGCATACAGGTGCACGCACACACACGGAGATGTGCACACACACATGCATACAGGTGCATGCACACACACGGAGATGTTCACACACACATGCATACAGGTGCACGCACACACACGGAGATGTGCACACACACATGCATACAGGTGCACGCACACACACAGAGATGTGCACACACACATGCATACAGGTGCACACACATATGCATACAGGTGTGCACACACACAGAGATGTGCACACGCACATGCATACAGGTGCACACACACACGGAGATGTGCACACACGCATGCATACAGGTGCACACACACAGAGATGTGCACACACGTGTGCATACAGGTGCATGCATACACATGGAGATGTGCACACACATGCTACAGGTGCACACACACACACGGAGATGTTCACACACACATGCATACAGGTGCACGCACACTCACGGAGATGTTCACACACACAGAGATGTGCACGCACGTGTGCATACAGGTGCACGCACACACACAGAGATGTGCACACACATGCATACAGGTGTGCGCACACACACAGAGATGTGCACACACACATGCATACAGGTGCACACACACATGCATACAGGTGTGCGCACACACATAGAGATGTGCACACACACATGCACACAACCACGCACTCAAATATGTGCACATAAGCCACATGTGTGCACACAACCACATTCACATGCACACACCATCACACATGTGTGCACACAAACACGTAGGCGTACACGCACACACACGCACGCGCACGCACACGCACACAGACCATTGCAGGACTCAGGAAGCAACCTTTTCAAGCGGAGGCCCCCACACAGCCACCGCACTCTCCCCACCTCCCTGCCTGCTTCCCACGCTGATTTACCGCTCCCAGGACGGTTCCCTACAGCGCATGAAGAAGCCCAGACTCCCCGTGTTTCCTCATGGATTCCACTTCCTTGCCAGGAAAGTTCAGGGTTGGGTCAGATGCTTCCCCTCTGCACTGTGAGCTCGTTTTCCCAGCCCCCTGCCAAGTCCCAGGGCAGCCCGGGGTGTCCTGCCGGGGGGAGCCAAAGGGCAAGGGCCCCAGAGAGCTGAGGGTGGGCGATGGGCACCCAGCCGACCTCGCCGTGCGGGGCCAAGCTGCGGAGTCCCACCCCCTCGTGTCAGGCCCACCTGGGCAGGCATGGGGAGCTGCGTGGGCCAGGACCGGCGGCAGAGCTGGGTCTGCCCGTGGGTCACATGGCGAGTGCCCCCGGGGCTCCTTCTGAGTCACGCGGGCTGGACGCTGGGCACGAGCACGGACAGGCCAGGGAGGCCCCGACCTCACAAGGCACGGATCTGCTGGGACCGTCCTGCCAGCCCCGCCTGCCCTCCTTGGCAGGACCGCTGCCCCGGACTCCGGGTTTTCCACCCCTGGTCGCTGCCTTAGGAGGGAGGCTCTGAGTGCCTCTCCTCACAGGGCTCTGGATCCCGGTGGAGCCCGGCACCCGTGGCCTCAGCAAGCAGCACCCCGCCTTCCCAGGGGGAAACGCTCTCCAAGGAAAGGCACAGGTGCAGCCTCCGCAGGGACTGCTGCTCGGCCGCCACTTGGTTGGATTCTGTGTGTGCACGTGCTCAGACGCTCTCCAGGGTCCAGGCCGAGCTCCACCATCACCCCATTGTAACGCCGGTTGTGCATTCACTGGAACCGTGGGGTGCGGGTCACACGGGGACACTCGGGGGTGCGGACAGTCTGGGGCTGGAGGGGCCCCCGGCCACATGGAGGTGCTTCGGGGCACAGATGGAGGGGGCTGCGGGTCACACGGGGCTGAAGGAGGCGCTGGCAAGGTCGTGATGAGGGAACTTTCAGACCTTTGTCGATACAGGAACCACTAGGGCGCCGGGGGACTCAGTCATTAAGCCTCTGCCTTCGGCTCAGGTCATGGTCCCAGGGTCCCAGGATCAAGCCCCGCATCGGGCTCCCTGCTCAGAGGGAAGCCTGCTGCTCCCTCTCTCACTCCCCCTGCTTGTGTTCCCTCTCTCACTATCTCTCTCTGTCAAATGAATAAATAAAGTCTTTTAAAAAATACACGAACCACTAGTTACAGAGCCTCCCCCCCCAATCAATCAATCTGCATAAACTGATCTTTGATGGATATTTAACTTGCTTCCTTTTTTTACTCTTAGAAACAAGGAGCTAGAACTGCTTGTGAGCGAAGGGTCTCCTCCAAGCATTCCCTAGAATCTCATTCTAGGTGTTGGAATTGCTGGGTCTCCCATCTCCTTCCCCTTGGAGGGGCTGAGCCAGAGAAGATGCTCTCCCCAGCCCCCCGTGCATGCAGGGAGCTGGAACGCCTCCCATAAGGTGGGAGGGCTTTTCCCTTCCTTTCCTTGCGGGCCAGGAGCTCTGTGTTCCCACAGTACAGGACCCGCTGAGCACCGCCCCCACCCCCCACGAGCATCTGTCCAGGAGCATAGACAGGGACATCCTTCGAGATGGTGGGCTGAGTCTACATGCCCCTCTCCTTCCCTCCAAGCCCCACTGAGATGCCAGAAAGGTGACTCACATCACTGGCCCCCGGCGATCTGCAAAAACCTCCCCTCCCCAGGGATCCTGAGGATTTCTAGAAACGAGAGGAAAGGGTACCAACTTGGAAGAGAATCCATGGAGGCTGACGCCAAGGGTTCCTGGAAGCAGCTTGTCCGTGAGACCCAGGAGCACCCAGGAGCCACACACCGAGGAGGGCACCTGAGAGTGGGAGGTGGGGTGCTCAGGTTGGCCTCAGCCCCTTTACAGCTAGACCCCATGGACTGGGGGGGGTGCAGAGTGTGGGCGTGGGGCTACAGTCCCAGGGCCTGAAGCTGGAGGGGGGACGGGCCTGGGAGCCACCAGACAGGAAGAACGGGGCCCACCAGGGGGCTGCTTTCTGGTGACCCCTTCCTCCCTCAATCCGGGGCGCCCTCCCCTCCCTCAATCCAGGGCCCCCTCCCCTGCCTCAATCCAGGACCCCCTCCCCTCCCTCA
>PITA01006432.1:12620-100198 GCA_004023965.1 Spilogale gracilis | reverse complement strand
TGTGGGGACGCTGGCCTCATACATCTGCAGGTGTGGGGACACTGGCCTCCTGCAGGTGTGGGGAGGCCAGCCTCCTGCAGGTGTGGGGAGGCCAGCCTCCTGCAGGTGTGGGGACGCTGGCCTCCTGGTGGTGTGGGGACGCTGGCCTCATACATCTGCAGGTGTGGGGACACTGGCCTCCTGCAGGTGTGGGGAGGCCGGCCTCCTGCAGGTGTGGGGATGCTGGCCTCCTCAGCACAGTAGAGGACACTGCTCCTCACTCTGCAGCCACTCCATGGGACATCCAAGCAAAGGCAGCGAGAAGGTACTTTTGCCCCTAAAGCTATTCCCAAGCAGTCTTCTGCAGAACATGTAATTCTGAGAGATTCCCCCCACACAAAGTCTCAAGGGGCACCGGAGATCAGCAAAAGCCGCTGGCACGCCTGCCTTTGGAGTCACGGTACACGGTGTGCGAGAAACTCGACACAGTCTGCAGCACAAAATCTACCTGACTACATTTAAACCACCATCTCCCTGACCTGTCTGAACCATAGCTATTTGTTTTTTGGAAGAGGAGTTTTCTGTTTTACTTTTTAGACACTGGAATTCCTTGAAGCATTCTTTATTTGCTCTACTCTAAAATGTGGAGAGAAAATTAGAACCCAGGTGGGCACGTTCTCTGCTCAATCCCCCCGAGTGGAGAGGGGGGTGCATGCAGTCATCTGCTAGGGCCACGGCTGGCAGGATCTCCAGAAAGGGAGCGGCAGGCCCGCAGGGCAGTCCTGGAAGGGCCTCCCAGCGGAGCTCCCTGTGTCCTCAGGGCAGATCACCTGGTCCCTCCTGGGCTCAGAGCTTCAGGTCAGCAGGGGCTGGGGCCGCTGTCTGTGGAGGCAAACCAACCACCTATGTGTGACTGTCCCTGGGGATGCATCTGGCACCGAGAGTCACTTCCGTGGCACCGGAATCACACAGGAACGCCCATCACCTCTCGCCAACACACCTCTGTCCACTCAGAGCTCCTGGCCAAGCATCTCAGGCATTTGGGAAATGGAGGTAGGGAGGGGGATGTCCAAGTACTATCAGGACTCTTCTGGGTGTACGCGGCAGAAACCAGATACACACTGGCTTAGGAGAAGCAAGAAACTGAATGGCTCCCAAGGCCTGGACCAGGCCCATGGTGGGGCTCAGGCCCTTCTGCCAGTTTCGGTTCACCTCCGTGGACTCCAGTCCAGGGAAGCTCCCCAGGTGGGGACAAGGACCACCACCTGTGGATCTGGGCTCACTTCCCGCCAGCTCCTCTCCTGGTGAAGGGAAAGAGGAGCCTTTCCCGAGGGCCCAGCACAAGCCCCAGGATGCCCTCAACTGGCTGAGGAGGGAAATTAGCTGACTAGCCAGGCCAGGGCCAAGGGCGCTCTCTGTGGCTGGGGAGGAGTCAGCCCCCACCTCACACCACGCAGACTAAGAGTGGGTGCAGAGTAGTTGCCCTAAAGGAGGTGGTGAGGGCCCTTCACCAGACATAGGGGCTGCGGGAGCACAGAGCAGCCATCCGCTGGAGGGGAAGGGACATACCCACCTTCCCGGCCAGCTCTGTCCAAGCCAGGGCAGGACTCCAAGGCCTTGGCTTCTTCACCAGCCCTCAGTCTCATCTTGACCTCGTTTCCCCCAGTCACCAAATTATTACCTTATAGCTAAGACCAGTGAGCCCAGGACTACACACGTTTAATGGTGCTCAGTGTCGGGGTGCGTGCAGACACTGGGGGAGCTTCGACACCCCCAGCCCTGGGCCCCCCTCTGGAGCCTGAGTGTGCAGCAAACATCCCAGATCGTGCCCATGCACCTGGTCCCAGAACAGTATTTTGAAAAAGCCGGCTTCAATCCACAGAGAAGCAAGTGGGGCCTGGGAAATGACTTCGTATCTTTAGAAGAACAAAACAGCCTGGGGATACGCACATAACCCACAGAATTCAAGGAAAAGACAGGTGAGAAGAAAGATGAAGGAGGACTCTGTCACTGAGAAGAAATGAAGACGTCTGAAATACCTCCTGTGCCAGGCTCCAAGATTAAAAAAAAAAAAAAAAAAAAATGTTCCCCATCATGAGAGGAAACCGAGAAAAACTGGAAATGGTTAGCCAGGTAGGACAGTGTTCTTTGGGGAGTTGGAAGACCTAGTTCTGGTGCCTGGCAGCTCCATCCTTTAGCTCAGAGACCTCTGGCACCTCAAGACCGGGACTTGGGTTGGAGTCTGCTTCCTGGTTAAGGTTAGAAGACTTGAAAGCGTAAGGACTGGCCAGGAACACAGAACGGGATCAGGCACCCAGGCAGCCGGGCACGTCTCCCTGCCTCTGCTGAGGTTTACGGACTCGTGTGGAGACACACAGCTAAACATACACACACACAAGCACCCAGAGGAGTTCCCCTGATTTCTGTGATATGGGGATTTTCATGCTATATTTCATTTATCCATAAAGAAAAAAACACAATGAAACCGGAAGTCCTGATGGACCAGGCTGTTAAGCACATGTCATAGGAACAAACGGTTTCCTGACCCCAGGGGCTCAAATAGTTGGTTTCTGATGGAGCAACACAGCGTCCGTGCTGTGGGGCACCCACCGGGACCCAGCTGAGCTGGGAGCTCCGGCTGTCACTGGGCTGCTCCGGGGCCGCCGCGGGAGGGAGGCTGTCAGGGCTCTCGCACCCTCAGTGAAGTGTTGTAGCCGGCAAAGTCATGTTCTAACTCCACTCACCACTCACGGGCCAGAGCCGGCCACGGAACCCACCCACCATGGGGGCATGCTGGGAAACGTCATTCGGCCGTACACACAGAGAGGGACAGCTAGAAATGCGCATCACTTCGTCCTGATGACTAGCACACTCGTAAGTTACGGTAATAATAGGTGCTCTATGCATGCATGGTATATCAATGTACACAGATCACGTAACATGTACATATGTGGGCACACACACACACACTCCCCTGGACGCACACACATGGCCTGTGTGCATGTGTCCATGCACAGTTGAGTCAACTCATACTTGGCCCACAATAAACGCTATCAAAGACTAAAAAGGGATTATGACCCCAACCTCCAGACTCTCGGGCAGCGTCCCCACGACAGGATCCTCCACCTTAGCCGCACCCGCTTCCTCCAGGAGGGGTTGTGCCGTGCGAGGGAGCACGCCAGCCCTCGGCCAGGTGGAGACCTGTTCCCGCCGCACCTGCTCGCTGGCGGCACACTCGGCAGCACAGCCTGGCGCTGTTCCAGGTACCAGATGTGGGGCTGCGGCAATGTGAGCTAGCCCTCCCCTTCTCCAAGCTGGGGAGATGGATAACATGTGAATAAACCGACAGGTACTGCGCCCTCCAATGGGGATAAATGCCCTGAAGAAAATTAAATAGGTAATGAGGTAGGCGGTGAGGGGAGGGCAGTGGCAGAAGCTTCTGCAGGTGGACAGGCAGGAGGGCTCTCTGAGGAGCTAGCACTGAAAGGAGGGGCCGTGGCAGAATGGCTGGAAGAGGTGGGGACCCCCACTGCTCCCCAGGCAGCAGGCCCAGAAGGATGCGTTCGGCCGTCCTGAGCACGGAGAGGGGCAGGCAGGTCTGGCTGGGATCGCAGGAGCTCCCAACCTATCTACCAGGCAGCTCTGTGGGCAGCAACCACACCCTAGCCATCCTCAGTTTCCCTTTCCTCCTTGAGACAGCTGCTCAAAGATGGGCAGGACCTTGCAGCTGGGCATGAAGGATCTTCACTCAAATGTTCCTACCACCTGGAGGGACTGCCCTCCATAGGAGGCGAATCACCACACAGTTCAGCCCCCTCCCATGGGGGCAGCTTCCCCTGTTGAAGAGCAGCCCGCATATTACAGCTTGTGAAGCTAGGCACCCAGCCTGCTTAGATCTTCTTTATGGCCTCATCAGCAGTAACTGGACGATTACAAAGGCTTCTTCTGTTTTTAAAAACAATGATTTATTGGATCTCTTCAACCCCTCTTTCCCAAGTCTGTGTATTACATAGGCTTGTTTTGCTATAATTAAATTCCTAGATTACTGTCAAGCCAATTGTTTTACCCATCCAATCTGTAACAATGCGTTTTATTGTCTCTTCTTATTTTTTAATTAAGATAGAAATAGATGTGTTCTAAGAGAGAAAGGAAATAAAACAGCCCTCTTCTCAAGTCAGAGGGACTCTGGGGCAGGGAGGCAGGAAATCACAAGTGCGCTGTAGTTAGCGTGGAAAGAGCCAGACTCTCTGGGCTCAGCCATCTGGTACTCAATAGAGATTTACTGAGCACCTACTATATGCCCACAACTTAGAAGGTCACTGGGGAGTCAGTGGTGAAGAAGATGGCTTGAGATGCTTACACCCAATGAAGAAGGAAGTTTCAAACAGAACAATGGCGGTGTATCTTACAAAGATAAGCCAATAGCATGCAGAGAGGGATGATGACTGAGAACTATCAAAATTGAGGGACCATGGAAGCCATTCTAAAAATGATATTGAGATGAGGTTATGACTAAGATGCAGCTAAACCCAAGAAAAGAGAGTTGATGGCGGAGGGAACAGCAGGTCCAAAAGCATCCAGACGCCTCACTCTGCTACTTCAACAGGTACTAGAAGTAGCAGAGTGAGGCGTCTGGATGGCTCAGTCAGTTGAGTGCCCAACTCTTGATTTTGACTCAGGTCATGATCTTGGGGTCATGAGATCAAGCCTGACATCTGTGCTCACCAGGGAGTCTTCTTGAGATTCCCTCTGCCACTCTCAAATTCCCTCTCTCTCTTTCAAATACATTAATTAAATCTTAAAAAAAAAAAAAAGTAGCAGAGAGTGGGAAGAACACAAGGTGAGACCGAGAAGCTGATAAGGAGTTGAATTTGCAGGAAAAAAAGGAAAAGGAGCTCCTTCTGGGAGCAGATAGGGAAGAATGGCTTGGGGGGCTCTGAACAAGCCCCAGACTTGGCTCATGGGGCACACGTGTGCAGTACAACTGCCTTGCGCCCCAGACCTCTTGACCAATGATTCCTGCAGCCTAAGATGGGCATGAAACAGTATGAACCTTCACGCTGGAACATAGGCCCCCTGGTCTGATGACCGATGACCAGAGCGGCCTCCTCAGTGCCTGACTGTGGCCTCAGACCATGGAGGTCTTCCAGAATTCCGACATAAGCTGATCCCAAGAACAAGTGTGGCTGAATTTTCCTCTCACTGGAGGCATGGAGGCTCAGCATGGTTGCCCCTTTGATGTAAAGAACATAGGAGCATTTGGTATTCTGTGCACTTCCCAGTTTGGGGACGGGATAAATCCCCACTGCGCTTGTAGCCTCAATACCTGGGACGGTTCTTGGTACATCCTGGGCGCTCAACAAATGAATAATAGAAAGGCCGGCCTGAAGGGAAGACCTGGCCCCTTCCACTAGCATCCATTCTCACGGCCACCCTGCACCCATGGTTTGTCCACACTCAAGTGCACCTGCTGCCCATCCCCCTGCCAGGTCCCTGCAGGGACGCCGACCACTTGGTGCCTGATCAGCATGAAGCCTGATCACTTTCTTCCCTCCAGGTCTTCCTCAATCCCTTCTGCTTCCTTTCTTCTTGCTGCCGCCTTTGAACTGAGCTGTGTTCTCTGTCCAGGGCCCACAGCAAGGTCTTCCCTCTAAGTCCCACCAGGCTATTCAGAGGTTCTGGCCTCAGTATTAGACCTACTTCCTCCCTGCAACATGTCCTCTCTGCGAGAACGCTGGACACAGAAGTAGCAGTGAAGCTAACTAAACGTACAGAAATGCCACCCATGTCGGCAAAGCAAGGTCCCAGCTTGGGCCCAGAGCCTGGCCTGAGTTGGCCATCCTCAGATGTGCCCAAACCACCTGTGTGTGTGTGTGTGTGTGTGTGTGTGTGTGTGTGTGTTTATATGGGTTGGTCAAATCCTCTATGGGTTTTCCACATCATAGGACACATGGTACAATTGGGAGTCAATCCATGCTTTTCTCTCAGAAGAGAGAAGGTCACACCCCAGACGGTCCACAATGAGATAGAAAGTTCCTGGATCCTGAGCCCGATTTCCTGCCTGAACCAATCTTGCTCTTGGAGCAGAGAGTCCTGTGTCCCAGGTAAGCATGGCTCTTGTGGGCCCTGACGCTGCTCTGCCCGAAAAGGAGTGGGGTGACCCGAGCAAAGAGCTGGCCTGGCATCTGGAAAAGTCCACAGATGGGCATCGATGCTGAAATCAAGGCTGGCCGCACAGGGTCCCGACCCTCAGGAAGGTGGGCACCCGGGCGTGGCTGGGTCTAAGGAGTACAGGGCCCAGGGGGGTGGGGGGCGCGATGGAGCACCTCTGGGAATGAGTGGCCACCCCTGTGCTGGTGGCCGCCAGGGCCATCGTGTCTCTGGTGGTCAAGTAACATGGGTTTGAGCTGGGGAAGGGGTGCAGCTACAGCAAGGAGGGTCAGAATTTTGAGGGATATTGAAGAATTCATCACTCAAGAGGCACCAAGACTCTACAGTAAAGGGGAGATTTATCAAAGTAAAGACATGCATGTGTTTACTACTCAGATGGATAAAGAGAAGGCTGGAAGAGCCAAGCTTCTTCCCGTTGGCCTTGACCGCAGTGTGGACGCCAGGCAACCACTAGGAGGCCTTGGCTAGCCCTGTGGATGTTCCTCAAAAAAACCCGGTCCCTTTTGGAAGGCAGTGGATGAAAGCAAACAAAGGACAATTCATAAACATTGTGCTCAATTAAATCGGCGGCTGGTAAAGAAGGAGGGCAGGCTCCATCACATACCAACACCCCATGCGCCGAGCACCAAATGGCCCCCGAGAGTAAACTGCCCAACACAGGACCCCCAGACACACGTCCGTGGGACCCCACGCCCAGCACCAGGCCTCGACTTTCTCCTGTGTACAACAGGAACGATGTTAATATCTTAGTCCAGTGCCTGACACAGCAGAGCATGTGGTAAATGCTCGGGATTTCATTCCTGGCCCCGGCAGGCCTGGCTTCCAGCATCTGATCTGTGCTATCTTCTCATGGGTTGCTTGTATTCTCACCCAACACAATAATCATCTGATTTATATTTTATCTCATGGCTCATCCACTAAGACTCTCTTGTGATCAGAAAAGAGAGTCACAGGACCCTCGGGTCACCTGTATCTCTGTGTCTCAGAGCTCCTGGGGAAGAGATTGGCACTAAGAGCCAGCAGGAGCTCTCCACCCTCAGTAACCAGTGGGGGATAAGCTCCCAGGTCCCCCAAGGGTGGGTCACAGCCCAGAACAGGTCCTAGCTGAAGCAGGAATCCAAGCTGCTGTTAGTCTTGCAGATACAAAACAAGCCCCACAGTTTATAAATAGAAAAGAAATATAGGTTAGCTGACAGGTACACTTTATTGCACGTTGTCTTGATTAGTTTCTGGGAAAAAAAAATCTTCAGATGTTTTATGTTATTTTAATTATAGGGACTCATTCCAAAGCCCCTCAAATATTATTTTTTCTTCCCCTGCCATAGATCTTTATAGGCTATTTCTCTCACATATATCTTTATAGACAATTCAAGCTCTTCTTGATATATTTCTATTCCCAAAGTCTTCAAAGCCATGGTTTCTTCTTATTTTTTTTCATGACTTGTACCCTTTAGCGTGCTGAGCTTTTGATGTCAGCTATCAATTTTTAACTTTTAATTTTGTCTCCAGAAAGTAATGTAAAGAGAAATATAAAGGTTAAAATAATACTCCTCATGAGCGTACAGCTGCAAATTTCATGGCTAAAAATGGAAAATTAATAGTACCTTTTCCTTTTAACTCTTAATGTGGTAACCAGTTCTTGATTTCAGCATCTCAATGAGGTCCTTTCAGAAAAGGGTTTTACAGGGGTTTTATGGATTCAGCATCCAGGACAGGAGCCCTTCTCAGCTGGGACAATAGTGCGAAGTGGAAAATTGCTGCTTTTAATGCAGAGCTTTCAAATGGGCTCTAACATCTTGGATTTTTATCCTTTAAAGACTTCAAATTATCTGTGGGACTGACGGGAGCTATCAGGACGAGGATAAGAGACAAGGGAAGAGAATTTTCAGGGTGGTTTTTTTTGGAGATAATTGTGTCAAAGACCCTCAGATGAGAGGAGGAAGGAGCCAGGAGCGGAGCGTTGCTGTTCTTGCTTGGAGCCAACCTGTGTTACTGAAGGGGCAGGAATCCCACTGTAGAAATAGGCTCAGGGCTGGAGAGGACAGAGATGAGGCGGGCAGAGGAGATGGCACATGGGCTCAGAGACCCCGACACGCACACACCCCTCTGAGTTTGTGTGTGGGAGTCACAGGGAAAGGCCCAGAGTCACAGTTAGATCAGAGGAGAGAAGAAAGAAGAGTGGACAGAAAAGGCATTCGCGGGCCTGACAAGGGCTACGCAGAAGGGTGTGCAGAAACTGCAGGGTCCCCCCACACCTCGGGAACCGTGTTTGGCCAGGCCAGGCACCCGCATACACTGCAGTGCACGGGCAGCGGCCAGGAGACGGGCGGAACCAGGGCTTCACTCCTCTGTGCTGAACTCCGTGTATGAAGGGAAAAGTCATGATGGAAACAAGCATCATCAGCAGGACTAAAGGTGACAGGTCATTTCTGAGCGGCTCTGGAAGAGGGACTAGGAGGGCTCCCACTTCACAAACAGGAAGACTGAGGCTCAGAGAGTTACAAAATGCCTGGAACCATGGAGTGAGTAGAGCCTGGGGGAGGATTTGAACCTGTATCCGTCGGGCCCCAGGCTTCTTGTTCCATCTTCGCCCCCCCCACACACTGTACTGGATCCCAACTGGAAGCTGTTTCTGGATTAAGGGATGAAGACGTGAGAACAAGAGGAACTTGTTAATGCCGCGTGTTTTAACACTGCCTGAAGGGGCAGGCTGGCTGCTGCCACTGGAGGTCGGCTAGGAAGTACAGACGGCACCCTGATACAAACATCACCTGCCAGCTCCGACAGGCGCCCCGAAACTGCTCTCAGGGTGCCTGGAGCTCGTGGGAGATGCCCAAGAAAGCCAGCAGAAAGCCTTCCGGGCAAGTCTTTGCTCTCAGCAGGGCCCCAATCATGGGTCCAGGGTGCACAAGGCTTCAGCTGAACGGTGCCTGAAGGATTAACACCGAACAAATCCCCCAGCACACTGCCTGCGTAATTCTGAACATGCACACTAGATGCGGTCTTTGTGGGAGGCTGAAGGTTGTGCTGGGGATCATCACTTCTTACCCTAACTACACAGGGAATATTTATCCAGTTTTCAGCACAGGCGGCTTCTCCCTGTGCATAATAATTTAATGGCGAAAATAAGGGCAGAGGAGGAAAAAATGAGGGGAAAAAAACTTGCTTGGTTTTTAATAGATTTTTTAACAACCCAGAAATCCAATAGCTGGGAGTGGAGAAGAGGGTTCACTCTTTCAAGTCAGGAAGTATGGGTTTGAGCCATTCAGTAGCCAAGAAACCCAAAACTTAATATCCTTATGCCTCATTCTGTCCTATCTCTGGATCTGCAGCCAGCCTTCCTGTGCTCATCATTGACCATGCAGACCCCTGAGCAACAAGACAGCAGAAACTAAGCCAGCAGAACCAATACCAGAGCTCAAGGATGGGGAAGGAGAGAGAACCCACAGGAGGAGGGGACACGTCTTAGAGAAGGAGCTTCAAGGAAGCCCCACCTACAAATCTGTATCCTGTCTGTTCTCCTCTGTTTCAATCTAGGACTCTACTATCCTCTTGGCTTCTGAAACCAAAAAGTGTGGAGCTCCCTGAAACCCCACTCATGGCCTCTTCAATCCAATCTCCTGGCCGGAGGTCCCTCCTCCCAACCGGTGCATGGCTGTGGCCGGACTATGCACTCGACTTCCAGACTCCATGCTCAGTAACATTACCCAGGCGGCTTGGAATCAGCCAGTCATGGCAGTATTTACACAATGGAAATGGCAAACCTTAAAATCCAGGTTGTTCTGTTTTTAAGACAGCTGGCTTACCAGCACATTACTCATAGACCCCCAGTTTGTTTCTTCCCATTCCCACCGACCCCATCCCCAGTATGACCACATCCCCGCCATGGCCCTGTTTCCACCATGACCCCATCCCCTCCTACCCCATCCCTACCATGACCTTGTCCCCACCAGACCCTGTCCCCACCTGACCCCATGACCCTGTCCCCACAGTGACCACCTGACTTCAGGTTATTACCTCTCACTTGGACAGGTGCCTTCTCCTGTTCCTGCTCCTTCCAGCTTACTCTTTTTACCACAGCTAAGGAGGAATTTTAAATCTAAATCGAGTTGTCACATCCAATCCTTACTGACCTTCCTATTAAATTGAGAAGAAAAGACTAAATGTCCATCTGTGTCACATGATCTGAGGGATCCAGTCCTACTGTCTCCCCATTCCCCCTTTAGTTCCTGTGCTTGCATCATGCTGACCCCATTCTGTGCTGGACCATGCTGAGTACCTCCTTACCTCAGGACATGTGCACATGTCCCACGTCTGCCTAGAACACACTCAGCCTGCAGGGTTGAAAGACCACCTTTTCACAAATTTCTTCCCTTCTGGTGGATGATTCCACACACCCATGTGCACTCTGCAGACATGTGTTTGTAACATCTGCAGCAGTCAGAACTCTTTATTGGCTCATTTATCTCATTATAGTCTGGAAATGCCCCCCAAACTGTAAGCCCTCAAAGGACAGGAACTGTCTATTGTATTCACCTGGGTACCACTTTAGCCTATCACCTAATAAACAGCCAAAACAATGTTTACTGGATGGATGGATGAAGGAGTGAGCATGTCCTCAGCACAACTGAGAGGCTAGTGGCTATGAACTTGGGGCCAAAGGTGAGGCTCTGAGGAGGCAGAAACCCCTTGGAAGTCATGGAAAGTCTTGCACCTCTGTGTAGTTTTCTTTCTAAAACCTTTCCAATGGGGAATCTGGGTGGCTCAGTCAGGTGACTGCCTTTGGCTCAGATCATGATCCTGGAATCCCAGAATCGAGTCTCACATCGGGCTCCCTGATCAGCAGGGAGTCTGCTTCTCCCTCTGACCCTCCCACTTCTCATGCTCTCTCTCTTAAATAAATAAATAACATTAAAAAATTGTTAAAAAATAAATATAAATGGATAGATAGGTAAATAAATAAATAAATAATAAATAAAACCTTTCCAACAGTGCTCCCAAAATAGCAGCCTGCACTGGAAAATGTGGAGGAAAGAGCTTTCCCTGGACAGTGATCACCTCAGAGTCAGTCCCCACCTTGCACTGAGCCACCCATGGGACCCAAGTTCAGTCATGTGCCCAAAAATGGCTGGCAACTCTCCAACCAACAGTCCTCATCCCTGTCTCCTTGGCCAATCTCTGCGGGCCAGCGGTGAGTTCTTGAGCTGCAGGATGCCAGTACCTGTTGGGCGCATGGTGAGGGGTCCGGGAGAAACTGGGGACAGAAGAGATAGAGGAGGCAGGCTTGGCCCTTGCTGAAGGCTGTCATGCAGTGGCCTCCCAGAGCCCCAGGCAGATCTGGGGAGGGTCAGAGGCTGTGCCAGCCATGATGGGATGTGGGCTGAGGGGCCTGGTGTCTCCAGGAGGAATCAGGAGTCTGGGGGAGCACCGCACAGAAATGGCAGCCACTAGCAAGTCTCCACTACAGATCGCTTTGCCTCTTAGATCAATATTTAATACTCATATTGATCTCAGCTGGTTTCCTCACTGAAAAACAGCAGTTCTAGCGGAAGTGGTAAACATTTCCCAAATAAAGGAGACACTAAGGCAATCTGAGCAGAGGCACATTTAAAAAAATAAAAGAAAGAAAGAAAAGAAAAGAAAAAGAAAAAAGGTTTTCTCTAAAATCATAAAACGTTTATAACAATAGCAGATAATGGAGTAGCATTATCTACAGAATGTAAAGGTACCAATTAAATCTCTGTTGGGCAGAATGTGCTCTACCGCCAGGGATGCGTGCACAACCTCAGAACAAAATCTCCTCTGTTGTTCTAATCGTCTACCTCTGTGATTATGGAAACTGCAAGGACTTGGCTGGGGGTGGCAGAGGGAACTCATCTATTCAAAACCATTAAAAGAAAAGAAAACAAGAACACATGAGAACAAGACTCGGGAGGGATGGATTATAATATAGCCCCAGATGTGGGAGGAAGAAGAGAATGCATTTTGCCAAACTGATAGAGCTCTTGACCTCTAGGTCTCTGAGGTCCAGCTTTGAGTCCCTATAAATAGGGAAAATTTGAGGTGTTTTCTAGAATTTTCCCCTGTGACACATGGCAGGTCAGTTTTTCCCAGCAGGAAACAGATTTTTGCAATAATGCATTTTCATTTTAATTTATCCTGGTGTAAATTGGATACTCTGAGTCTAGACCCCCATATTTTTTAATACTTAATGGGTGGGAGTGGGAACACGCTGCTATTTTAAATTTCTCAGCAATTTTCTAAGCCATCTTTGGAAGGGAAGACTGCTCTTTTACTTCAGAAAAACAAAACAAAGCAAAGCATTTCAATAAGCGCTTTGGTTTTGCAAAGTAGAAGCCAAACCCTATTTAGGGAGTAGAAGGGTTCTAAATAAGGAGATGTGAAACAGGCCCACATGATAATGTCAGGCTTACCAGTGGATGGAATTCACCCTGAGCTGGAAGGGTGACCTTGATGTGGGAGAGGAGCCTGGGAATATGTGTGGTAGGAGGGCTGGGTTCCTTCTGCTATTTCCAAAACACTACTGTTGACAGCAGGCAGGAGTGAGGTCCTGGGATTGGTGCCCTGGCTGTAGAAACACGATGTCAGGTGGAGCAGTAAAGAGAAGCATGTCTAGTAGGGACCCACTGTATGGTGGACTTGGCTTGAGACCATAGCCTTCTTTCAACTTCTCTCTGTCCCTCCAAGCCTTTATTCAAGTTTGGATAAGCGTTAAGGGAGTCTGATTTTTTTTCCCACTTTAACGAAATAGGGGCAAACATTAATCTACATTCAGGATAAAGATACACATGGACATCAGTAGTTTTCTGGAGAAGGTAACTGCAGAATGTGGACGATGTGTGGAGTGCAAGACCACCAGTCTGCGAAGAAGGGCAGTGGAAGTCCATGGACGTGACTCTCATCTCTCCAGCTCTGTCTTTCCTTTTCCGCGTGTGACGGCCTCTCTTTCTCATCTGAACCCCTCTGCATGCATACCTAACCTGTCGGAATGCTTTATTGCTTGGGCTCAATCCTGGCCAATGACAAGACTTCCTGGAACTTCCACTGGAACCATCAGCTATTGGCTGAGAGAGGTGCTGGGGAGGTGAGGTGAGCCTCCAGGGGCTGGCAGCTGGCTTTGGCCGCATGCGGGGAGCCCAGCTATGAATGACGAATGGTTGAGTTACTTGTTCCTCTGGTTTCCTCTCTGCCCTGCTGTTGAGAGCTGGCTTTGTCCTTTTTCTAAAGTGTTCATTTCTGTCCTGGGTCCCAACAGCTCTCCTCCCTAGGGTCTTATAACTACTCCCTCCCCTGCTCCTTCCCATCCTGGGATGAAAATAGTTCTCCCACTATCATGCCCTAGGGAATTCCTCAATTTGTTGTCTGTTTCCTTCCTGAACCCTGGTTTGGGAGATTGGGCTTCTGTAGTCAGACAGACACAAGTTCTTCTATTGTCAGTTGGACGAGAATGGGAGCTCTGAGCCCTAAAGAATGAAGAAGTTAGGAGCCATTTGGGTTAAATTCATGATGAACACAAGTTATCAAGCCCAAACTTTGCTCACAGAACTTCCTGAATCCTAGGAAGTAACCACATCTATCCTGAGTTGCCCCCGAACTGACTTTAGCATGCTTATCTAAGGCTCCCCAGGGCTGACTCTTGAAAGCCAGGGCTGGGTGAGTGATGTCAGCAAGATGGTGGGAGAAGAGGTCCACTGTTCATATCCCACTTTGGCAACAATAACTTGGCATCTATCCAATGGACAAAAGTGCTTTTTCAGGAGCTTTGGTATCCAGATAGGAAACTGTGAAATCTTGGGCAGTGTAAGAGCTGTTTTGAGAATGCAGACCCACACCCAGGTGGCTGACTCACTGACTCCAGTCTCATCTATAGACCCAGAAACAGCACCATGACCTGGCAAATTCTCTGTGGTGTCATCTGTAATCAGTGTTGTCATCAGCCCCGGATGTCAAAGGGCCTGCGAGAAGTCACACCTGCTGGCACATTGGCTAATAGGCCCATAGACGCTGGTCTCAGTTGTGTACTTTGAAATGGCCCACAACCCAGTTTCAGACCCTCTCAGCCACATAACAAGATCCAGTGGGAATTATCTCTGGGATACAAGGATGACTCCATACATACAGATTGATGAAAGTATTACACTACATTAACAGAATAGAGGATAAAAGCCAAATGATCATCTCAGTAGACATAGATTAAGCACTTGAAAGTTCAATATTCTTTTATGATAAAAACTTTAAACAAATTACATATAGAGGGAATTCATCTCAACAAAATAAAAGCCATATATGACAAACCCACATCTACCATCAAACAATGGTGAAAAGCTGAAAGATTTCCCCCTAAGATCGGGAACAAGGCAAAGATGCCATCTCTCTCCACTTCCATTAAACATGGTACTAAAATCCAAACCAGAGAAATTAGGCAAGACAAAGAAATAAAAGACATATAAACCAGAAAAACAGTTAATTTGTCTCTGCAGATGATATTTTCTTACCTATGGGAAACCCTAAAGACTCCATCTAAAGTTTGTTTGAACTAATAAATTCAATAAAGTTGAAGAATGCAAAATTGACATACAAAAATCAATTACATTTCTATACACTAACAACAAACTCTCTGAAAAAGAAAGAAAATAATCTCATTTATCATGGGATCAAACACAATAAAATATTTAGCAATAAAATTAACCAAAGAGGTAAAAGATCTATACACTGAAAACTACGATACTGATGAGAGAAACTGAAGAAATAGAAAGATAGCCCATGTTCATGAATTGGAAGAACATTGTCAAAGTGTTTATACTACCTAAAGGAATCTGCAGATTCAATGAAATTCCTATCAAAATTCCAATGACATTGTTCACAGAAATAGAAAAAACAATTGTAAATTAATATGGAATCATAAAAATCAAAACAATCTTGAGAAAGAAGAAGACTGGAGACATCCCACTTTCTCATTTCAATCTATGTTACAAAGCTGTATTAATCAAAATAGTTTCATACTGGCAAAAACAAAACAAAACAAAACCAGACACATAAACCAAGAGAACAGAATTGAGAACTCATGTATATACTACTGTCAACTAATAGAATTCAACAAGGGAGCAAAGAATACTCAATGAAGAAAGGATGGTGTCTTCAGTAAATGGTATTGAGAAAACTGGACATTTTCATGCAAAATAATGAAGCTAAACTCTTATACCACTCACAAAAAGCAGTGGGAAGTAGATTACAAAGACTTCAATGTAAGATCTGAAACTATATACTCCTAGAAGAGAACACAGAGAAAAAAATTTCCTTGATATTGGTCTAGCAAGGATTTTTTTGGATATGACACCAAAGGCATACACAACAAAAGCAAAAGTAAAAAGTGGGACCACATCAAACCAGAAAGGTTATGCACATCAACAGAAATGATCAACAAAATGAAAAGGCAACCAACAGAATGGGAGAAAATATTTGGTAACCATATCCCAAATAAGGGGTAATACCCAAAATGTCTAAGAAACTTATACAAGTCAATAGCAAAATCATCATCATCATCATCCAATTAAAACTTGGGGAAAGTACCTGAATAGATATTTTCCCAAAGAAGACATACAAATGACCAATAAATACATATAAAGGTGCTCAATGTCACTAATCACAGGGAAATGCAAATCTAAACCATAATGAGATACCACCTCACACCTTTCAGAGTGACTATCATCAAAGTTATAAGAGATAACAAGTGTTGGCAAAGATGTGAAAAATTGTAATGAACCTTTATGCACTATTGATGGAAATATGAATTGGTATAGCAATTATGGAAGACATAAAACATGGAGTTTCCTCAAAAAATTAAAAACATTATTTCCACATTATCCAGAAACTCCATTTCCAGGTAGATGTTTAAAGGAAATTAAACCACTGTCTGGAGGAGGTATCTGTCCTCCACATTTGTGACACCATTATTCACAAGAGTAAGACATGGAAGCAATCTAAGTGTGTCAGTACATGAGTAGATGAAGAAAATATGCTACATGGGCACACACACACACTCCCTCTCCCTCTTCGTGTCACACACAAACACACACACACGCACTCACACTCAAAGTGGAATATTATTCAGTCATGAAGAAAAAGGAACCCTTGCCATTTGTGACATGGATGAACATTGACAACATTATGCTAAGTAAAATAAGTCACACAGAGAAAAGCAGGGATCACACAGATCACTATATGATCTCACTTATATGTGGAATCCAAAAAATTCAAACTCAGAAACAAGAGGACTGGTGGTTGCCCAGGAGTGAGGAGCTGGTCAAATGGGGAGATGCTCGTCAAAGAGTATACATTTCCAGGTACGAGATGAACAAGTTCTGGGGATCTAAGGTGCAACGTGATGACTGTGGCTAATAATACTACATTGTGTACTTAAAAGTTGCTAAGCGAGTAAAGCTTAATTGTTCTGAGCATAACAAAAAAGGAGTAGTTTGTGAAGTGATGGATGTATTCCCTAAACTTATTGTGGTAATCATTCCACAATATATACATATATCAAATTATCACACTGTGCACCTGCAGTTTACACAATTTTATATGTCAATTATATCTCAACAAATGTGAGGAAAAAAGAAGAAAAAAAAAACAGAGCTGTCTGCTGAGCTCCTATTTATCAGCAATGGGGAGGAGAGCTCCTTCATCTCTCCAAATTAAAACAACAACCAACACTTAGGTGCCGTCTCTTCTCCTGCACGTGCACTCCCTCAGCTCCCCCCTGCCCTCCCAGCTTACAGAGGAGAGACCTAAGAGCCGGGCTGTCCACCCGTGCTGACTCTGCTGGGACAGGGCAGAGGCAGGTTGTCCTGAGCCCAGCGCTCAGCACCCGCACTGGTGGTCTCTCACATCCAGTCCCTGCTTTCCACAGGGACTCAGCCAGTCTAAGGTGCCGGCAGTGGAAAGAACTCATTCCGAAGTCCTCTCAAACACCTTCATGGAGCTAAATTAGGGACCAGGAATAGTTTGCAAACTGGGCTCAACACCTGAATTTGTTTTTTTTTAATTGATGGAAGTGAAAGCCACATAACATACAATTAACCATCATAAAAATGAGCCATCCAGTGGCATTCAGTATATTCACTAAGGCACTAAACGTAATTATGTACAATCGCTAGTCTGTGTGGTTCCAAGTATTCTGTTGCTCCAGAGCCAAACATGTGCCCTTCGAGGAGTGTCTGTCCCACACGTCCACGGCCCGGCTTTGTCGGTACGGTTGTGTTCGAACACGGCCACTCTCACCAGTGGGTGCACCATCTATGGGATCATCCATGGGGGTTCTTGTCTCGGTGAGTAGATACAGTAGAGACCTACTGGCCCACCAAGTTGAAAAAAGTTACTGTCTGGTCCCAGAGGAATGATTTAGAGCACTAGCTTTGGTGTGGGCTGGAATCTTAGGTGGTCATGCTGCCCTATGACTTGGGTGGGTTCCCTCTCTGTCTGTTGTCAGGGACGGTGCATGATCCGCCCCTCCCAAGCCACCAGAAACTTTGGTGAAGGTACCCGTAATGTGAATGAAAGCCCCTCCCGGCTTTCCCCACCTAGAATCCGGAAAGCCACTTATCCTGTGGGCCGGGGCAATATGTCCTTTGTGTGCTTATCCAAGACATATAGTTCCATTTAATTCTCCTCCCGGTAATCATATCTCTGTATCTCTTATCTGTATTTCTTGATCCCTGTGCCTCAATGGTCTCAACTTCTGTGAGTTTAAGCAATCACTTTGTACCCTGCAGTAGCAATACTAATCCTGTCTCTAGGACAGGTGCAAAAGCAGTTAAAGATTTAACTGCACCATCCAACTTCCTCACTTGGGAATAATAAAAGACTGGGACCCTTGACAGTCAAGAGAGAGAGAGACAAAGCCAGAGGCAGGCAGAGAGCCTGCGAGGAGAGAGCAAGAGAGCCGGCAAACAGCAAGAGAGCCTGCAAAGAGAGACAGAAGCAAAGCAAGGAGGCAGGCAGAGAGCCTGTGAGGAGAGAGCAAGGGAGCCTTCAAAGAGAGACAGAAGCAAAGCAAGAGGGCCAAAGCCAGAGCTAGAGAGCTAGAGCTAGAAAGCCAATGCTAAAAAGCCAGAGTGTGAGCCTGAGCCTGCTTCATAGGTCTCTCCTGACTGACCTTGGGTCTGTCAGCTTGCATCAGATTTCCGTGTCCGTGTCATTATTTCACCCGCCAGACATCCCGCCGTTCGGGACCCACATCTCTGCTGAGGCTGGTCCCCGGCGGTGACAGTCTGTGCCTCCCGATGCACCTACGTAAACGAGGGAACCAACCTGTGCTCTGCGTGGAAAGCACTTAGCACAGAGCCTGGTATAAGGCAGCCAATCAATGGTAGTCAATATATTACCTTGACATTCACGCCCTTATTGGATCTTCCAAACTACCCCAGGGAGCTGGAAAGGAGATATCCTTGTCTCCATTTTATGAACAGGGAATAGGGGCTTGAAATGGATCAGAACATGCTCAGGTTACGAACCAGTGATGGCCACAGCCACAGCCACAGAGGGGGCCTTGGACTCAGTGTCCCGCTGCCCACACCCACGGGGCACCATGTTCAGGGGAGGAAAGCAGAGAGAAAGAACATCAAGCCCAAACATCAAAGCCCAACGCATCCCAGCTGTGCTTGTCTCTGGGAAAAACGTGAGCTAGTTTGGGCCTCTCAAGAGTGTGCATTGCACCCAGGAGTGGGTTCACCTCATTTCACAAATATTGTGGATTTCACTTCTAGAGTGCCCACCTCGAAGAAG
Source organism: Spilogale gracilis (assembly GCA_004023965.1). Classification (NCBI taxonomy): domain Eukaryota; kingdom Metazoa; phylum Chordata; class Mammalia; order Carnivora; family Mephitidae; genus Spilogale; species Spilogale gracilis. Next base: position 81,244 of record PITA01006432.1, on the reverse strand, counting down.
CCCTGGAAGCAAAGGACATGCTGCTATTTCATCTGAGCTCTGTCCTCCCCCGCTGTTCCTTCCTCTGGTCACATTTGCAAATTAAAATTAAACCCTATCAGGAAAGGGTCCCTCTCCCCAGCTTCATGCTGCGCTGGTTCTCACCCTCTTTGAGGTCTTCAAAGCTGCTCTTAAGCTGATCCTTTAAATCCTCTTCCAGTGCCTTGATGTCTTCACAGGGCAACAGCTCGCTGCTCTGGGGTGAACGCAGCATTTGTGAAGTTCACAGGGAAATGACAGTTCAGCTGCCTGTGCAAAAAGCCATTTGACAAGCAGTTAGCACAGCCCTGCAGTCAGAGACCTGCTTTCTCGCTGGTCAACAGAGGGGAGGACTGCTGGAACTGCCGGCAGATCTATGACAATGTTTATTTTCCTGGTATTTGAGCTCCGGCGAGGGCTAGAGGTGATGCTGAGGAATCTGCCCTGGGAGGCAAGCAAACCAATGCAATTCAGCCCACCTTCCCCACTTTCCTGGGGGGGTTTCCACAAAGGAAAGCAGCAACGGTCCTACTTTTACAAGTTCACCTAAGACCAGAGATGCTGGGTTTGATTTAAACACAGCCAGCCTCTTACTTAGCACGTGATTTCTCATCCCCCTAAACATGCGTCCACCTCCTTGTCTGGGGAGCCACACGTGTAAGTGGCCGGCCAGCTCACTCATGGAGCTGATTTAAGTGCTTCTGGAGCACCAGTTATAAAAACCGTAATTTTGGTTCTTTGACTGAGAAATGCACATAGACTCCACCTTACTCTAAATTTCCCTCCCAAGACCCCAGAAAAGATTCTGCTGACATGATTTATCTTTCTCCAGGGCCATGCAAGGCAGGCCCAGGATCACAAAGCACCGTCTGTGTCTCATACAAACGGAAGACAGTAAAGCCCTGGGCTTTGTGTGATGAGAGACAACACGATGGCTTTGTTTTGGTGTCACTGTTAGGGGACAGGCTGGCTGGGCTACTTACAGGTCTTAGAACAGACCACTCTAGTGTTCAGGGGGCAGCTCTCTCTATTCCCATATCACCTATGAGGGGGCTGAGAACAACAGACATTTATGGTCTCACTGTTCTGGGGTCTTGAAGTCCACGATCAAGACATGCGTCTGGTTGGTTCCTTCTGGAGGTTCTGATGGGGAATCTGTCCCCTGCCTATTCCCAGCTGCTGGTGGCCACTGCAGTTCTTGGTGTGTCTGGCTTGTAGGAATATAGAAGCATCACTCCAGTCTCTCCCTATGCCTTCACATGGCCGTCTTCCCGCTCTGCATCTGTGTCTCAAATCTTTCTCTCCCTTCTCTTATGAGAACTCTGGTCATTGGATTTAGAGCCCACCCTCAATCCAGGATGTTCTCATCCTGACATCCCTAACTTTTTTACATCTGCAAAAACCCCATTTCCAAATAAAGTCACACTCATAGGTATGGGGGTTAGGACTTGGATGTTATCATTTTGGGAAACAATAATGAACTCACAACTATAGTCAAAAGGGACATGTAAACCCCAATGCTTATGTACACGAGCTTACTTGCTGTCCTCAGAAAAAGGACAGTAAGCAGGACAGAGAAAGGAAGAACCAGGCCAGGGTGGAGGCCCAGCTGAGCGGCCCTGCAGCTCTCTCGCTGGGGGACTGCTGGATGACCATCAGCTGCTTGGTTTGCATGATTCAGGTAGAAACAGCCACTAGCCATGTGGTTCGCCACAAGATCAGACAATCCAGGGTGGTGTCCGGCAGCACATGGGTTCCATGACTGCTCGCTGCTCTCATTTCTTGATGATGGAGAGGCTGACGGAAATGATGAGGTCAGCTCTCAAACCATTCTGCTTATAAGCGGCTAGATCTTTGATTCTGTTTCTAACCTGACTTATTAATCATTTATTCATGAGCATTTGAAATTAGACACAAGCTAACTGAAAGATCATCCAAAGAATGGGTTCACCCTTCCTGTTCATTCCAAGGAGGCTGGAGGTGGTTTACAGCTTATGGTAAGTGGAGAGGGGATGGGCTCGCTCTGTGGAAATGGGAGAGGCAGGAACAGTCACCAGGCCTCTTCACACAGAAGTGAGTTCCCCTCCTCAAGGACCTTCTCTCAGAAGCTTCCCCTGGTCCCCCTCCTTCCATCCTTAACTGCAGGGGCTGTGTTCAAAACATGTACAAATGGACACTCAAAAGTGGATGAGGGCTGCCAGATCAAATGCAAGGCCACCAGTTAAAGCCCAATTTCAGAAAAACAACTATTTCTTAGCATAAGTATATCCCAAATATTGCATGGATATAATTAAACCTAAAAAGTCATTGTTTATCTGAAATTCTGGTTTAACTAGACATTCTGTGTTTTTATTTACTAAACCTGGCCACCCTAGAATGGTGGTCAGCTAGAAATGACCAGAGCATCTTCACTGAGGAGCTACTATGCAGGATCCTAGAAGAATATGGCAGAAGGCAGATGGCTTGGCCAAGGCTAGATGCCTCAACTCTCCCATCCTGCATGTTCACTCCCTCATCAAGAGATGGACTCTACAGCCCTCCATGTGAGTCAAGGGTGGAGGGGCTGGTAACTGGCTTCTAACCAGTGGCATAAATGTCACGGTGTGACTCCTGAGGCAATGCACATCCTGTGTCATGGCTTAGACACTGGCCTCTCGAGCCCTGAGACACCACGCATGTAATTCGAATATCCCAAGGCAGTCATACTGTGAGGAAGCCTGGGTCCCAAGGCCATGGCCCCTGTAGATCTTTCAGCTAAGAGCCAGAAGGCCCCAATGTGGTATCAGACAACTGCCAGCACCAGCTGACAGCCGCATGAGGAAAATGGCCAGATGGCTCCAGCCCCCTGCTGTGGGCCAACCCCAGTTTTTTCATCTTCCTAAATGAGACATCAGACTTCATGGAGCAAAGACAGGTGTCCCTGACATGCTCTGGATGTACTTCTAACCCACAGATACCAGGAGCAGAAGAGAAGAGCTGTTTGACTCTAGGAACTTGGGGGTGTTTGTTACAAGCAGAATTATGGTCAACTATGCTTTCGGTCACATCCTGCCTCATCCCACTTCCAGGTGCTTTCTCCTGCTCTGCCCTGAACTAGGCTATGGGAGCCAGAACAATGGTCTCCCAAAGATACCCATATCCTAATACTCAGCACCTCTATCTCTGTCACCTGATGTGGAAGGAGGATGAGGGTTACAGAGGGATTTAGGATTATTAAACCGAGAGGTGACAAACTCAGTAAAGTTACAAAGTGCCAAATCAATGTACAGAAATCCATTGCATTTTTCTTTTTTTTTAATTTCTTTTTTTTTATTTTTTTCAGTGTTCCAAGATTCATTGTTTATGCCCTACACCTAGTGCTCCATGGAATACAAGCCCTCAATACCCACCACCAGGTTCATCCATCCCCCCAACCCCTCCCCTCCAAAACCCTCAGTTTATTTCTGAGTCCATTGTCTCTCATGTTTCATCTGCCTCCCCAGCTTACCCCACTTCCAATTTCCTTTCCTTCTCCTACTGTCCTCCATATTACTCCTTATGCTCCACATGTAACTGAAACCATATGATACTTGACTTTCTCTGCTTGGCTCATTTCATTCAGCATAATATCCTCCAATCCAGTCCATGTTGTTACAAAAATTGGGTATTTATCCTTTCTGATGAAGGCATAAAATTCCATTGTATATATGGACCATATCTTCTTTATCCATTCATCTGTTGAAGGGCATCTTGGCTCTTTCCACAGTTTGGCGATTGTGGCCATTGCTGCAATGAACATTGGGGTACATATGGCCCTTCTTTTCACTACATCTGTATCTTTGGGGTAAATGCCCAGTAGTGCAATTGCAGGTCATAGGGTAGCTCTATTTTTAATTTTTTAAGGAATCTCCACACTGTTTTCCAAAGAAGCTGCACCAACTTGCATTCCTACCAAGAGTGTAAGAGGGTTTCCTTTCTCCACACCCTCTCCAACACTTGTTTCCTGTCCTGTTAATTTTGGCCATTTGGACGGGTGTAAGGTGGTTTTGATTTGAATTTCCCTGATAGCTAATGATGATGAACATTTTTTCATTTCTCTGTTAGCCATTTCTATGTCTTCTATGGAGAAGTGTCTGTTCATGTCTCTTGCCCATTTTTTTGATGTGATCATCTTCTTTTTGGATGTTGAGTTTGAGGAGTTCTTCATAGATCTTGGATATCAGCCCTTTGTAGTGTCATTTGCAAATATCTTCCCCCTTTCCATGGCTTGCCTCTTTGTTTTGTTGACTGTTTCCTTTGCTGTGCAGAAGGTCTTTATTTTGATGAAGTCCCAAAAGTTCATTTTCACTTTTGTTGCCTTTGCCTTTGGAGACAAGTCTTGAAAGAAGTTGCTGTGGCTGATGTCAGAAAGGTCACTGCCTAAGTTATCCTCTAGGATTTTGATAGATTCCTGTCTCACATTGAAGTCTTTCATCCATTTCCAGTTTATCTTTGTGTGTGGCATAATCAATAAGAGAAGAGAGAAGAAGCACATGGTCCTCTCAATTGATGCAGAAAAAGCATTTGACAAAATACAGCATCTGTTCCTGATTAAAACTCTTCAAAGTATAGGCATAGAGGGGACATTCCTCAACTTCATTAAATCTATCTACAAAATACCCACAGTGAATATCATCCTCAATGGGGAAAAACTGACAGCCTTCCCACTGAGATTAGAAACAAGACAAGGATGCCCACTCTCACCACTATTGTTCAACATAGTGTTTTAGAAGTCCTAGCAACGGCAATCAGACAACAAAAAGAAATAAAGGTATTCAAATTGGCAAAGAAGAAGTCAAACTCTCTCTTCACAGATGACATGACACTCTATATGAAAAACCCAAAAGACTCTACCCTCAAACTACCAGAACTCATACAACAGGCAGGATACAAAATTAATGCACAGATATCAGTTGTGTTCTTATACACTAACAATAAAAATATAGAAAGGGAAATCAGAGAATCGATTCCATTTACTATAGCACCAAAAACTGTAAGTTACCTAGGAAAAAATCCAGCCAAATAAGTTAACGATCTGTACTCGAGAAACTACAGAAGACTCATGAAAGAAATTGAAGAAGGCATAAAAAGATTGAAGAGCATTCCATGCTCATGGATCAGAAGAAAAAACATTGTTAAAATGTCTATCCTGCCAAGAGCAATCTATACTTTCAATGCCAGCCTGATTAAAATTCCACCAACATTTCTCAAAGCATTGGAATAAACAATCCTAAAATTTATATGGAACCAAAAAGACCCCAAATTGCTAAGGAAATGTAGAAAAAGAAAAACAAAGCTGGGGGCATCACGTTACCTGATTTCAAGCTTTATTACAAAGCTGTGATCACCAAGACAGCATGGTACTGGCACAAAAACAGACAAATAGATCAATGGAACAGAGTAGAGAGTCCAGATATGGACCCGCAACTCCATGGTCAAATAATCTTCAACAAAGCAAGAAAAAATATCCAATGGAAAAAAGAAAGTCTCTTCCTTAAATGGTGCTGGGAAAATTGGACAGCTACCTATAGAAGAGTGAAACTAGACCATTCTCTTACACCACACACAAATACCTATTGCATTTCTGTATGCCAATAATGAAGCAACATTAAAAAATTAAGAAAATAATCCCATTTATAATTATATCAAAAATAATGATATACCTAGGAATAAACCTAACCAAAGAGGTGAAAGACATATAGTCTGAAAGCTATAAAACACTGATGAAAGAAATTAAAGATGACAGAAAGAAATGGAAAGATAGCCCATGGTCCTGGGTTGGAAGAATAAATACTGTTAAAATGTCAATACTACCCAAGGTAATTTACACATTTAACACAATCCCTGTCAAAATATCACATCATTTTCACAGAACTAGAAGAAACAATTTTAAAATTTGTATGGAACCACAAAAGACCCTGAGTAGCCAAAGCAATCTTGAAAAAGAAAAGCAAAGCTGAAGGCATCACAATTCCAGACTTCAAGTTATATTGCAAAGCTGTAGTCATCAGGACAGTATGGTACTGACACAAAAACAGACACAGAGATCAATGGAACAGAATAGAGAGCCCAGATACGGACCCAAAATTACATGGTCAATTAATCTTTCACAAAAGAGGCAAGAATATTCAGTGGGAAAGACAGTTTCTTCAACAAGTGGTATTGGGAAAACTGGACAGCCACATGCAGAAGAATGAAACTGGACGACTTCTTATACCATACACAAAAGTTAAATAAGAATGGTTTAAGACCTAAATGTGAGACCTTAAATCATATAAATCCCTAGGAGAACACAGGCAGAAATCTCCTTGACCTTGGCTGTAGCAGCTGCTTACTAGATAGGTCTCCTGAGGCAAGGGAAACAGAAGCAAAAATAAACTATGAGAACTTCATCAAAATAAAAAGCTTCTGCACAGCAAAGGAAACAACCAAACTAAAAAGTAACCCATTGAATGGAATAAGATACTTACAAATGACATATCATAAAAGATTAGTATCTAAGTGTATACTTAAACAATGCAACACCAAAAAACCAAATAATCCAATTTAAAAGTAGGTAGAAGACATACAGATGGCCGACACAGGAAAAGATGCTCAACATTGCTCATCATCAGGGAAATACAAAGCAAAAGCACAGTGAGATACTACCTCACACCTGTCAGAACGACTAAAATTCACCACACAAGAAACAACAAGTATTGGCAAGGATGCAAAGAAAGGAGAACCTTCTTACACTGTTGGTAGGAATGCAAGCTGGTGCAGTCACTCTGGAAAACAGTATGGAGGTTCCTCAATAAGTTTAAAAGTAGAACTACCCCACAATCCAGCAATCACACTAATAGGTATTTACCCAAAGACACAAAAACACTGACTCAAAGGGACACAGGCACTCCTATGTTTATAGCAGCATTACTTCCAACAGCCAAATTATGGAAACAGCCCAAGTGTCCATCAACTGCTGAATGGATAAAGAAGAAGTGGTGTAGATACACAATGGAACGTTGTTCAGCCATAGAAAAAGAATGAATTCTTGCCATTTGCAATGACATGAATGGATCCAGAGGGTATAATGCTAAACAAATTAAGTCAGAGAAAGGCAAATGCCATATGCTTTCACTCATATGTGAAATTTAAGAAATAAAACCAAACAAAGAAAAAAGAGACAAACAAAAACACCAGACTGTTAACGAGAGAGAACACAGTGAGGTTCCCAAGGGTCAGAGATGGGGAATGGGGGGAACAGAGGATATGCGGACGCAGAGGCGCACTTGTCGTGATGAGCACTGGGTGATGGACGGAAGTGCTGAATCTCTGTACTGTGCACCTGACACTAATATAACACTGTATATTTACTAACTGGAATTAAAATAAATACTCTTGAAAAAAAGACCAATGAAGTGATTTTGAGATGGGGAGATCATGTGGGTTAGCTGGGTGGCCCCATGCAATCACAAAGATAAGGAGACCCAAGTAGAAGGGTAAGAACTCTAGAGGCAGCAGCATGGGAGGGACTATGACAATACTGTAGCCTTGAGAATGGAAGGAGAGGCTACAAGCCAAGGAATTTAGGTGCCCCACTGGCTGGAGAAGGCCAGGAAGCAGACTGTCCCCCAGAGCCTCCAGAAGGAACCAACCCTGCGAACACCTTGACTGTAGCCCATTTGGGCCCACTGCAGACTTATCTCTAAAACAGTGAGATATTACATTTATTTCTGAAGCCACTGAGTCTGTGAAACTTAATACAGTATACATGGGATATGAATAACAATTCGATGCCTTAGATTTCTTGTGAATGACGAAATTTACTATCCATAATGATGCCATGGGAGATCAGCCCTTCCCAGCCTCCTTTCCCTGAGGCCTGGCCCCTGCTTCCTCATCACCGCCCAGAACAGACTCCACTTCCAGCCTGGAGACCTTTCTGGTACAGTTTGTCTACTGGACATCAGGCCTGCCCTAGCATCCCCTCTTCAGTTCTGCCCCCACCCCGAAGTTTCCACCTCAGTGGGCAAGGGGTCGACCACCTGCTTGTCATGCCAGTGCAGCTCACCCCAACCCTTGCAGGTTACCTGCGCAGCTCCTCCCACTGTGGCCTCTTCTCCTTCCCCACCCCCAGGATCTTCCACACCAGGCCCCTCAAGTCTTCTGTGCTTTCTCTCCAGGTTCTAAGAGCTCTTGTCCTGACCACTTCCAGCTGCTCTCCCTCTGACAAGTTAGGGGCAAAACACAGTCTCATGGAAAGAAACTGACTGAACCCTAATGGTATTTTGTATGTGGCCATAGAAGTGATCCCATTGCAACTAGAACCCACTCACAGGAAAATAAAGAGCATCATGGAAGAACAACAGAGCTTGTCAAGGGACATCAAAGACCTAAACTGTATCCGGCACACCTAGAACCAAGACAGCTGGGAAGAATGTTTATCCTGAAATTTGTAGGTTGAACACATGTGGGTTCCGTCCTCCCAACGTCAAGTTTAAATGGGGGAGAAAGAGCTACTTCAGATGAATGGTCTATTTGCTGTGAACTTACTCTTGATTCAGTCTATAAAAATGTAAAGGATGAAACCATTTACAAATTCAGCTGCTTACACTCAATAATAATTTACGGAAATGGATTTGATGAGACCTCATGGTGACTTGTTTCCCAATCTACTTTCCATCCCCTCGTGTCTTTTGAAAATAGACATTAAAGGTCAGTTTCAAAAAAAAAAGTGTAAATATATCACCGAGACTGAATATTACCAAAGATTCCTGTAAGGACTTGTCTTATATTATTCAACACTTTAAGCACAGTTGCTGGGGTTAATTAGATTTCCGACCCTGAAAAATTTTAAGTGCCTCTGATGACTTACTTCCAACTGATAATTTTGTGTGAGAAACAGAAAAAGAATAACAAATAGACAGAGAATAAATACATTCTTCATATTCTTCCTTATGAGTACAGAGAATATATTTCTGAAATTTAATTAAATATCAAGATGTCCACAAGATCTAGAATAAACCACTTTGCAAGACCTCTAAATGTCAAGGAAAAACACATTTTACATGAAACACCCCCTCCCTACCCCGTAAATCTATGAAGATTCAGGACTTTTTCTCAACCTGCAGACCCCACAAGTACATATTTTATCGCAGAAGTACTTTTTCAAAGACTTGGGAGAAGCTACTTGTTTGCAGTATGACAGAGCAGAAAGTATTTTAATTTATCACAGAGTGGTTTGTACCATTAGTTTTCGAGATATGCCAGACGGCTTTAAAATAAGGCAAAAGCTGAGGTGTGAAAGCCGAAAGTAGTGGGACTTGAATAAAAGGTGATACACAATCTCTTCAGTGCTTTTCCACTTTCCGGATGCAGACATGCTAGGTCCTCAGTGAGATTCAAACCGTGTGGGAAAGAAGGTGGCACTTTGGGGGTGGGGGGATGTAAAACAAAAACACAAACAAAACCATTTATCAGTCCTGAGAGCTTTATCACTTTATTAGGTCCTGCTGTCCCCATGTAGTGGTCTCCATGCCGTGGTCTCTGTGCCGTGGTCTCCATGTCGTGGCCCCCGCACGCGAGCCACGTCTCACCGGTGGCAGCAAGCACGCAGCACACCATGAACAGGACACACGACATCACGGACCACACGGTGAGGGAGCCACACCTTCCCCATGGCCTGCTCATCTGTCTTCCCACGTGCAGGACAAAGTCTCGCTTTGCTGCCAATACATCTTTAACGTGGCTCGAGTGCATGCTAATGTCTTCACAGCAAAAGAGACATCAGGCTTGGAGCCCTTGGCAGGCCACAGAATCTGGCTAGAACTCTACAATATGGTCTAGCTTGCCCTGTTCTTCTCTTTAGGGCACCTGCTCTGTAGGGCAAATGCTTCCGATTTTCCTTTCAGCTGTGGTGTAAGCTTGTAGCCCAGGGCCAGATGTGTGATTCACCTGCTCATTAACATTTGAGAAGCTCCGGGGTCAAGTAGGAGCTGACACCCTTTCTGCCAAGGGCCTGGGAGTAAATAGCATTTGCGGGCCATATGGCTTCTGTGCCAACTGTTCAGCGCTGCCCTGTGGCCTGAAAACAGCCAGAGATGATATGTAAATGAACATGGTCGAGTTCCTATGACTCTTCATTTGTAAGAACCAATGAAGGGTCAGCTGTGTTCTGCGGGCTCTAGTTTGCTGACCTCTGGTCTAAAGTTGTCTTTGCAAAATAAACGTATCTTTCATTTTTTTTAATGTGAATTTTTTAGAAGAAAATGTCAAGCAAAGACTATCTCGGGAATTCTCAGCTGTCCAGTGGTGTGTAGGGAAATGTTTAATGGCTGGCTGCCCAGGAGACAAAAGCACCATCTTGCAGAACGACACATTTCTCTGGGGTAAATGCTCCCACCATGCCCAATTCCACGTTGTTCACATAGATCACTGAACACAAATGTATAATAGGGTTCTCCAGAGATAGAGACCAATGGGAGATAGATATATATATTATTTATTTATCCTATTATGCCCTTATGTTTATTTTATTCTATTATTTATCCTATTTAAGAGCCTTATGAGAAATTGGTTCATGTGGTTATGGAGGCTGAATTATGGAGAAGGTCCCACAGTTTGCCACCTGCAGGCTGGTGTCCCAGGAAAGCTGGTGGGTCATTCCAATCTGAGTCTGAGGTTCTAGAACCAGGAGGTCCACAGATATAACCTTCAGTATCAGGGGAGAAGGCCGGAGGTTCCCGTCCCAGCTCACACAGTCAGGCATACAGAGAAAATTCACCTTCCACCTTTTTATTTTGTCCAGACCCTCAAAGGCTGGCATGATGCCCAGAACATGGAGCCGGCCATCGGCTAAGGACTCAAATGCTAATCTCTTCTGGAGACGCACCCAGAAATAACGGGCCCATTATCCGGGTCCCTGTGGCCAGTCAGGTGGCTGCATCAATGCACCATCACCGCAGAATCAGGGAACAACGTGCACAGTCCACTCTCTCAAGCCATGTGAGAACCTTGAAGGTGCATCTATGGGTGGAGCTTGTCCCCAGCATGCTGAAAGCTCAGCATGTGACCTCATTGGGAAATAGGGTCTTTGCAGATGTAATCAGGTGAAGATACAAGCTAAGAACTCCCAGGCTGGGAGCAGCCATCAGAGGCTGGGGGCAGGGTGGGGGCAAGGAAGGCATCTTCCAAAGGCCATCAGAGAGCATCCAGCCCTACTGACCCCTTGATTTCTGACTTGTGACCTCCAGAACCGAGACAGTAAGCTCCTGTGATCTCAAGATGACCAGTTTCTGGTCACTGGATACTCACGCAGTGGGCCTCACGGGTTTGTGGATACAGCAGAGCCTGGAACCACAGCCAGCCAGTGTCACAATGGGCATTTGGGCTCAGCTGTGTCCCAGAGGACAGCCCACATCCTTCACTGTTTGACTACATGGCTTCTCAGAGAGGAAGGCAAAGGGAGATGCTGTGACATCCAGCCAGCCTTGCAGGTACACGGAGCGTCAAAGGGACTCCCCTGTGAAGGCCCAACAGGACCTTCAGCTGCTCCATCCAGGACATCAGGGCAAGTCTAATGGCACAGATGAGCCCAACCCTGGGGTGCCCATGGGCTTCACCTCCGAGCTCAGGGTCATCTCAGGATCTCCCCCATCAAGATTCCATCTAGAATTTCTGCGTTTTAGCTGCTGGGCAAAAGCAGAGCTTAAAGTTGAGCATAGCCTCCCCTGAAATTGTGCGCGTGTGGGAGCAGCTCCTGGGGGTTGGGCCTCCCTCCCCTCCCCTCCTTGGGGCTCATTTAAAAAAAAAATTCTCTGCAAATCTTTAAAATAAAAAAACAGAAATAAACAGAGATGGTTCTTGCTTCTTTCTTTCTTTCTTCTTGTTTATCCCAGGAGGTTTAGCTCTGGTGGCTGGTACTCTGTTGGAAGGTAAGAGGAGGTTAATTAGCTTTTGAGACCCAAGATTCTCAGGGAAGATGTCAACTGATGCATTAATTGCTCCTCAAAGCTTGATAGGCTTGGGAGGGCAAGGTCCAGGAGGCAGGAGGCTAGATCAGTTCGGTTATGAATTCCACCCGGTAGGGCAGGGCAAGAGGGTGGCAGGATGCTGTCCTCCTAGGAGAGCAGTCCAGGCAAAGGTTGGTCCCTCACTGGGGTCCTGTCACCGGTTGACCCCCAGCCCAGGCCAGTGTGGATTCTGGGGCCAAGTCCCGCACTCTGTCACAGAAACGGTCTCTCAAACCCACACACGTCATGTCCAGTTTCCTGAGCATCTGAAAAACATGGCACCCACACGGTCCGCCACTTGGCAGAGGAAATCAAGGCAGCGACTGGAGATGTGCCCCACCACAGCCTTCCAAGTTCCCAAACCTCCAGACGGCCCTCTGAGAACCAGCCGCCTCAGGGTCCCCGGGGGACTCGCTGGAAACTGCAAAAGCCTGGGCCGCCCAGACCTGTTGAAGGGGAGTCTCTGGGCATGGGGGCCCCACAGGGTGCATCTCCGCATGCTCTCCATGTAATTCGGATGAAGTCTGAGCTGTGTTGCTCAGGACCAGGCGTCGTCCTGACCATTTGTGGCCGGGAGAGCAGGAATCGCCCCCGCCCCCCAGGATCTGTCAACCAGGACCAGGACGTAAACTGGTGACTCCAACGGAAAGCAAGGTCTCCATGACAGTGTTTTTTATAACTTGATATTTCTTGGCAAATGCCTTCGGCACGTCCTGAAACTGCCAAGAAGGTATAATTTTCCCACCTGTCCAGCCCGGCCATGTGTTTTCCTTGATTCCCCTACTGTTTAGCATATTTTTCCATAATTACAAACACACAGTCACAGTCATGCCCGTGTTCTGAGTCATTTCTTCATCCTGTGCACAAAACTCCTTCCCCCCGATGACTGCTGAGTGCCACGGAAATAACCACCTGGCCGCTGTGTCCTCTTTAGGGGATGGCCCTCTCTGGCTGCAGAAAGCCTTGTGAGCCTCCTGCACTCCCCCCAGTGCAGGATCTGGGTGGCCCTTTGTGGCCGCCTGCCCAGATATCACAGAGTCAGCGGCAGCGCCAACAAGGGAGGTGGCGGCCTGTTTCAGTAGAAAGTGCAGCCAGGGTCACGTTGTCCGCACGTGTGATGAGAAGTCCCTCTGTGTCATGTCTGAAGCAGAGTTGATGGCAGAGCCTCGACAGTGACGGTCTCAAGAGAAACCTCTGATCAGCTCGTCTGGGGGCATGACAGCCTATGGGTGCAGGAGCTTCCCAGGTGAGGGGGCTGGGACAGGACGGCAAGAGGCGGGGCAGGAGGCAGGGTCACCTTGGAGCCCCTCACACGGGGCTCCTTCCGGGACCTGGGAGAGGCTCCTGTGCTCCCAGGCTTTGCAAAACTCCCAAGGGAAGACACTTCCACTTCAATCAGCTCAGACCACTGTCTCACTCTGCTCTGACTCTCTCCATCACGCCTTCCTCGCGCTGGATGATGGTAACGGGGTTTGGCACGTCCAGCACATGCTCATTTAGGGACTGGTGGCAGCTCTGGACAAGCTCACTTCCAGCAGAGTTGTGTGATGCTGGCCACGCGCACACCCACGTCCTCCCACTGGGTCCCGGGCACCCCAGAACTAGCAGGAAACTGCAGAAGACGACAAATGAGGCTTGGAACATGTGCAGCCAGAAGCTAGGTGGTGGGAACTTCTGACCACAGGGAAGTCACTCTGAGGACAGGGTTCAGTTCCCATCAGCTCTCATCAGCACATTGTCCGAACGAGTGCTCCCCCCACAAGGGGTCACTCACAAGCATATTCACAGGTATCAACACACCATGTGTTTTCTTGATAGTTTGAGACAGAATTTGTCAGAATTCGTGTGATAGTGAGTGTGCCCATGTGCCAGTATGTAGTGTGCATGCATTCCACCATCCATAACAGTAAAAACCCCACTTTCAGCCAAGCACACGAGACACATGCAACTGTCTTTCTGTTCTCTCTGTGGAAACAATATCACACAATTTTTCACATGAAGACACTGCAGAAAAATGTAGGGGGGAAGTGCACTACATGATTAGGTAAGTAATTAATTTTAAAAATTCTATGATTTCATGGAATTTGTGATTTTTTTTTGAAATATATCAGCTTTTTAGAATTTAAATAAGTCCTTTTCCTAACTCATTTTGAACGTTCCATTTTCTTTCTTCTTACATTTTAATTTAGAGGCTACAGCCTGGATCTGGAAGGAGCCCATCGCTCATGAACTGGCTAAGCAGAGACCACTGAGCTCATGCTGCAGGCACCACGGGGCACAGCAGACCCTGCCCCCTCGAGTAAGTGTTCTGACGAAGAGCTCAGATAGTCAACGTGGAGACAGATAATACACAGAACGAATGCAACTAGCTAGGGTGGTGGTCAGCGGAGCCCTCTCAGGGGGTGATGCTTAAGCAGAGAGAAGATAAATGCAGAGTCACCAAGACACAAAGCTTGGGAAGAGCAGTGCAGGCAGTGTAGCAGCACGTACAAATGTCCTGAGGTCACAGGCATGGAGAGAGTTCTCAATGTCCGTAAAGAGGAAGAGGCTAGCAGGGTTACACGGAGGACAGCAGGGGGCTGTGTGATGGGGAGAGACAGGCTAAGGTGTTCTGCACTAACCATGTGTTAGCCCTCCATGTACACGGCTGTGCACACATATGCATGAACAGTGCATGGGGCTCTCACCTTGAGTAGAGTGGACAGAGACTCTCACATTCTCCTCCCACAAACTGAATGCTTCCTCAGTCTGTTCTCATTATGTGCAAGAACCCTTCTTGACCAGGTATCCCAGAATTCATGCACAAACCCGGTTCTGAGGAAGAACCCCACCAAAGTGGGGGGAGAGACTTTCATGGGAAATGGAAGGGGGGCCCTGACCTCAGTCAGCTGGTACAGCCTGAAGGGGGCCAGGCAGAAGCACAGTGTGGTCTGCACACTCTCCCCAAATATCAAAGCGGAATGGATTTTGTTTCAGCCTGGAGATCACAACGCTTCCCCAAACACTGCTACCCATGAAAATCCCTATTTCCCTCCTCTGGAGACTTCCACATAGTCAGACCCTTTGAGCACACTTGTAGGAATCTGCATTCTTGTTTCTCTTTGGAGATGGGGAGTTGAGCCCTTTGCTGCACAAGGAAGGGCTATTTTTACCAGAAGGGAGGCCATCTGGGAGGACAAGAGGAGCTGACATGTGTGACACCCCTACATTCCCAGCAGCCTGATGGGAAAGCACAAACCCCCAAAGTGGCAGTTATCTGAGCACCTCAAGGGGCCAGAAAAGCACCGTCTACAGAGTCTGCCCCAGACGCCAGGGGAGAAGCCCCACCACAGGCCCACCCACCAGCTGTGGAGGAGCCCTTTGGAGGGCAGCCTGGTCTTTCTCTACAAGATGGCTGTGACCACGGGGAATGGAACAGTGGGTTACAATGCCTGCCACCAAGGAGAGGATGGGGAGGAACCCCCACCAAGCCTGGCTGCAGCGAGCGGCCCACCTCTGCCCTCCACAAGACCCTCTAGGCACTTCTGTGGCAGCATCTGGGACCAGGGTCCCTGGTCTTCACAGCTTTCTCTCCCACAGTCCTTGGAAGAGAGGAGCATATGTGGTCTGATTCTGTGTGGTTTCAAGTAGCCCCAACACACCACATAGCACATAGTAGGAATGCAGGATGGCTGAGTGAATGCAACAAGTCCACACCTGGCTCTGAGACAGAGGAATGCACACACAGCGCCATGGGCCAGAAGGAAAGCCACAGTGTCTGTAAGGTGTGTGCTCACTCACCCGACAGCTTTCCCCAAGAGTACGCAAATGCACCCTTGGGTGAGCACCAGTCTTACCCAGGCCAACCTCCACGAGAAACCCAACATTTGGAGGGAGAAGCCAAGATGATCTGAGTGGGAAGCCCACTGTACAGAGAGGGGAGAGAAGCAGGTGGGGGTGGGCTGGGCCCTCGAGGACAGCTACCCCATGAGAGCAGAGTGGGGCCATCCCCAGCTGTGCACACACAGCTAGAATACCCACCTCCTCTCAATCCAGTGGGATCCATAGGTGTTTATTGGTCCTGACACATTGCCCAATGTTGGTTGGCCACTGTGGGCAGAACTGATCGGAAACAAAGCCGGGATACTCCCATTTGCAAGCCCATTGCTCTGTCTGTCGGCAGACTTCACAGATAGAAAACCAAAAGATCACCAGGTGGAATTTCTTTCACTCAATGAATTGTTTACTGGGTTCCCAGCCTGGCCCAGCACTGTGTGTGGCCATGGGGGGCCTGCAAGCCTCCCTCAGCAAGCTGACCAGCCAGAGCAAGTGAGAACATCACAAGCCTTACTATAAAGGACACCGCCCGGCAGGGAGCAGGAGAATCAAAAGGAAGGCCAGTTTAAGAGTGGAGGCGTGGGACAGGAAGGCCTCTCTGGGGAGATAACACCACACTGAGACTGAAGAAGGTGCAGCTGGGTGAATAGGACAGGACCTTCCAGTGGCAGGGGCAGCATGAGCAAAGGCCCTGTGGTATGTGTGTTGTGGGGGGTGACTAGTGTGGTCAGAGCACGAGGTGGGGGATGAGCTAAAGAGAAACACAGGTGGGGGGGTCATTGTGACAATGGCCCCAGGGGGGGCACACAGATGCCATGTGGCACAAGCCGAGCTTTGACAGAAGACCTGGGGACTAAAAGGGGAAGGCATGTGAGGTTCTTCCCACATGTTGCACAAAAATCACATGGCAAAGGTCCTGCCGTGTGTGCTCCTGAGCCTGGTTGGCCACAGCATGCTGGCCTCCTCGGCAATCTGGCTGGACTCTTGAGTGGGACTCAGCACCATTTCTCCCAATCTGCTGCCCACGGGCACGAGCCTGCCGCTCTCGCTCTGCCTGAGGTCCTCCCATTCTCCCCAGATCGCCAGAGTTGGGCTAGGAAGAAAGGATGAGAGAGAGGGCCACCTGCTGTATAAGAAAGTTCCAGAACCGCCTGTGGCTCTACCTTCCCCCTTCTAGGCTCTGTACCTTAGAAATTCTTCATTTTCTTCTTCCCCTTTTGGGTAACACACAGTTATTTCATGTACTGCTGAGAAGATAATTCAGAATTCTGTTTATTCTAATGTCGTTCAAAATGTCTGTGACTAGCATTTGAAAATAGCTCTGGGTGTCAGGCGGTGGCAGCCAGGAAGCTTCTGGAACCTGCTTCTCACCATCTCCTGGCGTGCCAGCCGCTCTGTCCGTCCGTCTGTCTGCATCTGCAGGAAATGCAGACTCTCCCGGTGCAGCTTTGCTGGGCAGGCCCTTCGGAGTGAAGGAGGCAGCTGTGTGGGTGCCCCTGCCGGACAGCATGGACGCTGCGTGCCCACACACTGAGCCCTGTGCTGGGTGCCAGAGCAGCAGAGGGGAGGCGCCTGACCAGGGCCCTGTTCTCCTGAAGCTTTCCGTCTGACAGGAACATTCACAGTCACCCTGATGATGGGGCTCAGGTCCTCTGTGGTCCTTTTGCTCATCTCATCCCGGGAAGCCACGCAAGATCTGGACCAATATGGCTTATAGACAAGCACGAGTGAACAGAAACAAAGAGATGCGGGTGGGGAGGTGGGGAGGCCACAGGCAGGGAGTCTGAGGTCAGAAAGCCCCAGGGGCCAGTCTGAATCGTCATCCATAGATAGGGGCCTGGGCAGACATCAGCAGGAGGGGAGCAAGTCAGGAGTGGAATCTCAGAGACATGACCGTCAGGTTGGGTGGACAGAGCTGGGATGTGGAGGGGAGATCTGGGGCGCTCCAGTCACAAGATTGATGTCCATACCAATCTCCTTGGTATAAGTCGGAAATGTGGGCAGGCGGGCAGCTGGACAGGTGAGCTTAGAGTCCTGTACCAAACACAAAGCTCAGTGTGGTATGGCCCTGCCCAGCATTTGCCTTCATTTCCTATTTCCCCTTGCTTTGTGACTCTGAGCCATGAAGACCGCCTTCCAGTTCACTGAATTCTAAGTTCCCACCTGCCCCAGGGCCTTTGCTCATGCCAGAACAATGGTTCATTCTCTCTCTCTGAGCAGTCCTTACCTCCTCCAGGGAAGACTTCCCGGCCTTCTCCTCCCAAGGACTAACACAAATCTTTCTACTATTCACTCTTGCAGTCTGGAAAGTTTATATAAAGTTATATAAATGTTTAAGAACCGTTACCTGTCTTCTCTATCAGATTTCAGCTCTTTGAGGACAGGCAGGGACCACATCTGGCTTTGCTCACAAGCAATCTAGGTTACAGGAGTGAAAATAACACTTTTGGGTGTGTACACAAGTACAAACTCTAAGAGAATGCCATGACAGCCCAGCCCACAGAGGAGGGGGTCAC
The DNA here is from genome assembly GCA_004023965.1 of Spilogale gracilis. NCBI lineage: Eukaryota > Metazoa > Chordata > Mammalia > Carnivora > Mephitidae > Spilogale > Spilogale gracilis. The sequence goes on along the minus strand of PITA01006432.1, from coordinate 62,886 downwards.
CTCCCTGCAGTGGGTGTGTTCCCTCTAGACCTCGGAGGCCTGGCTGAAAGAGGGCTAACTGCCTTCAGTCACCACACAGAAATCACCATGATCCATTCTCAGGAATTCAGGCCTCTGCAGAGCTCTTCTTCCCAGCACTTGGACTAGAACCACTCTGCTGAATTTGAAACAATGAAGTCAAACGGCTTGGCATTGATCCACAGACCATCAGGTGATGCAAATATTTGGACTGAACCTGTCTTGTAAACAGCTTTCAATGTGAAAACCCAACATCAAAATGCGGAGACCGTGGGCTCCCCCTGGCTCCCTGGGCACACACTTCATCATCACATTCTGGGAACTTGTCCCCCGGGACGGGGGTCTAGGACGACAGAGTCCCAGCTGCAAAGCAGCACTGTCCCTCCGTGGCTGGCGCCTTCATTGTGCCCACTACCGCCCAGTCCCATGGGGGGCGGCCCCAAGAGCTGGCTCCTTAGGCAATGCCCATCCCCTCTTTTCTGCAAGGGAGATCCAGGGTCCTGACTGCACATCAGGAGCCAAGTTACCTGGCCCAGGTCTGCTGGAGGCCTGGAGTCACCTGCCTTCTCCCAAGTTCCAGCCAAATGAGCTCCAACGTACCGCCAAAGGCTGCCGAGTGTCTGTCCTGCACCCAGGCCCAGTATGCAGACCCCGACTGCTAAATATCAATGCATCTCCAATGAGCTGGGGACTGAGAAAGCCACGAAGTGCCCGGGACAAGAAAGGCTCTGGTGGAGAATGCTCCAGCCAGGGCCCGCCACGTTGCTCCTGAGATACATGCCACCTGGAGGCAGAGAGGACAGGCCAAGGGCCTAGAAACAATGGCCCTGGCCCCTTGCCCCTTTCCCTACCCTCCTGTGCCTCCACTCAGCTCTGGAGAGCAAGCCCACCAGGCCTGGCTGTACAGGGAGCCAGCACTGGGAGGGGACACCAACGAGTCAAAATCAGAATGCCCTCAATGGCCAGGAGGCATCAATTCCCCCAAAGAAATCAGGGGTGCCATTGTCCAGAGAACAGGGATGGAGAAGAGGTGATGAAGCAAATACCCACTGTGGAAATCCTGCCAACCAATTCTTCTTGCCAAAGTTCTGTCAAAACACTGGTTTTCTAGCAATTCTCAGCAGGATCTTGATACAGGATTATAAAATAATATTGAAGCAACAATTTCATATTTTTCATATTTCTCCTATTCCAAACTTAATTAAACTTTCAGAAAAGGCAAGGCTCTTGGGGGGCAGGGAGCAGGTGCTTTCCCAGAAGAAATCTAGGCAACTCCACCTGGACTCAGGGGGCAAGGACACGTCCAAGACCAGAAACTCAGATGCCGTGAAGTCAACAGTCACGCTCGGCTGCATGAAAATTGAGATTTTACATGGCAGAAGCCTTTACAAACAAGTCAACAGATAAATGGAGGATTTGTAAAAAATAAATACAGACCATTCTGGATACACGATGGGGTTACATCCAGATAAAGCCATTCTGAGTAGAAAACATCTTAAGTTGACGATGCACTAATATGCCTAGCCTACCACACACCACAGCCCAGCCTGGCGTGCAGCAAACGCACGGGGCATGCTCCAGGTGGCCTATAGCTGCACAGAACTGTCCAACCCAAAGCCTTTCTGGTCACCAAGTGTTTACTGTGTCATGTAATGTACTGGACACTGTCCCAAAGGGATGTGTGGGGGCAGGGTGGCTGTCTGTGAATGGGCTGTTTATCTTCGTGGTCCCATGGTCCCAGGACAGGAGCTGACCACAGATCGCTAACCCAGGAAGAGATCCCAGTGCAAAATGCCAAGGATGGTTTCTACTGAGTGCATACTGCTTTCAGGCTATGGTGGAGGCGAGAAATAGTCCAACAATAGTTCAAAGTCAAACCACCATTAGTCATCAGTCGGGGACCACTGCGTTTGCAACATGGAGAATAAGGAATGGGTTACCAGCCTTAGCATAGGCAGACCTCTTACAAAAATGACAAGAAGCAGCAACCCAGGTACTTATAAATGAGAAAAAGGATGTGAATAGGTAATTCTCAAGAGTGTATCCAAATGCTTAACAAACATGAAAAAAGTCACTCATCAGGAAGTGCAAATTCAAGTTACAGTGAGCGGTCATTTTACCCTCATCAAACTGGTAATGATTTCACAGAGGAGTCTGGTGCCCCCATCGCTGTGCAGACTTGGGGGAAAGAGATCTCAGGGTGTGAGGTGGCTGCTGGAAGGGCTGGGTGCACCCCAGCCCCAGCCGGACCACTGTTCACTCAGGAGACCCGCCCTCATGCCCATCAACACTGGCTGCACCTCTGCGGACCCTGCTCATTCAGGAACACTTGTCCTGGCACATACTGGACACTCATGCATCTCCGTCAAATGGCTCCTCATACTTTGGCTTTGTCAGGACACAACTGCAGAAGTTTTCACCATTGCATGGCATGTTGGTGGCTATAAACTGTTCCAAGATACCTAGGAGGAGTCCCTAATATCGCCATCCCTACTCACCCCTGATGCCACCACACTCACCGTCTTGTAAAGGGACCACCCAGTAGCACTGCAGGGTTGCTCGGGGCTTCTCTGAGTTAGGGTATCTGAGAGTCCAGCTAAAGTTGAGTCCCCCTAGGTCCTCCTGGGCACACTTACCTCCTTGCCAACAGGTCCAGCAGGACACAAGATGATGAAAGACATGCAGTGGGCTCCGTGCTCCCTGAATCACCCACTTTCTCCCCGTGGGCCATTCTCTGTCCATTTGAAATACATTTATTTCAATCCCCAAGCTGCTAACCCTCAGGAACCTTGGTGTCTCCTCCTCACCTCCGAACTTCTCAAAGACACAGCACCCGCTTACTGTCTCCTTGCTTTCTGTTCATACATCCAACCCTCTTTCCACCCTGGGCTTCCTCGCAGTCACCTCAGCCAGACCCCCGGGACGGCCACCAGCATGTTGCTGTGGCCACAGCCAATGCCGTCCCCTCACCGGTTTCTGTGACCTTCAAAGCATTTGATCTAAAAGTAGGGGTTTTTTCCGCTCATGTCACTTCTGGGACTCGTGGGTGCCAGATATGTGTCTGTGGGTTGAATGAATGATCAAAGCAATAAACACATAAATGGGAGTAAGTAGAAAAATCCCCATAAAGGCTTTGGCTACATTTCCTCTATTAAGATCAAACAGAGGGGAATATTTGGAGTCTCTTCCTCTTTTTTTAAATTGAAACTTAAAAAAAAAAATCTTTACATTTTTTCTCATGGTTCCCTTAAAAAAGGAAAGAGGAAACAACTGTGAGCTCAGTTTCACAGAAAGTAAATCAGTTCCTACTCCAGAACACCACAGATTTCACAATTAAATCCACAGCATGTTTGCTCCGACTGAAGCTTACTTGAAGAAGATCTGCTATAGGGAAATCCAGAAAGCCTGAGTTGATGTTGAGTACTCCGCAGCCCAATGGGATCCTCTTCCTACAGACACCATGAGCCAGGTGTGTGAGCTAGCCTGACCAAGACATGTACTCGGCACGCAGCCATCCGTCAGCCCCGTAAGAAACATTATGCGGGGCTTACAACATGCCTGGCACTGGGAACCCATGAGCTCTCCTGCCTGACCATAACGGGCAGAACCATGCAACAGACAATATAACGAAATAAAATTTAGGATGAGATGGTGGTAGCAGCCAGAACGAGGAGTCAGCAAAGAAGTGGGCATACAGCCCCGGGGCCCAGGAAAGCCCTCATGGGGAGGATAACACTGAAGTCCGAGGGGAGAGGATGGATGGCATATTGGAAGCCTCAGGGCATCTGGCCATGGGCACTAGCTCTTTTCTCACTTGGCCAGGTCCACAGATGTGCCTGGTATGTCGGTGGTACCCGTCTCCTTCCATTTCACGCTGTACTGAGGACTGGGACCACTCTGTGCAGCTCTCCAGTTTCCATGGGAACTGGAACCACACCTGAAGCTCAGACACTGCATGGGGCTCTGCCCCCCTGCCTGATACTTGCCAACCCCCTCCTCTCGGTGATGGATCCCACCTATGATATATCCCCTGCCTCAGACCTGAGATCAGCATAGTGACCACACAGGATCAGGACATAGGTCCCTTGACTTGGGTCTCTATTGCTTCCAGAACGTTCTCAGGTAAGACAGCAAGGCCCTCTTGGCCATGCCATTTACACACTTCCCGCCACTCAGTTCTAAACATGGGGCTTGGAGGCAGTGGGTCCCATTTCCATCTTTCTCCCCACACAGCCCCATAATGGGGCAGAAAGAGACCCGGAGTGCCCCACTCCAGATCTCCCTGTAATCATGCACGCCTTCTTTACACATATGCACACCCAGTGGTCACACCCACAGGCTGGAAGTGAGCACCACTGTCCTCTCAGCTTCCAGACAGGACGGGGCGGAGCAAGGCAGTCTGTGCTGGTGCGCATTGGGGGGGGGGGGGGTGCACAGCGGGGGGTGCGGGGGCAGTGTGGGTGCAGAGAGCCTGCACTCCAAGCCAGCACGCTTGGCCACCATGCCCCATGGCTCACTGGAGGCAGAAACCAGGGCTGTGTGCCCCACTCCAGCCTCAGCGTGTCCCCCTCTGCTTTGCGCACCCTCCCGCCCCTCCCGGCTGTGCGTGCCCCCCACGCTGTGCCCCTCCCCTGGCGTGTGCCCCTCTCCTGGCTGTGCCACCCCCAGGCTGTGCGCCCACCACCACCACCACCCCCCGCATGCTCCCCTTCCTGGCACAGTGCCTGGAACGTAGAAGCCACAGGAGCAACAGGTGTTGAATGAAGGGAAGGATGCGAGACAAGGAGTAGGGGGCGTGTCCATCATCCTGCTTCCATCCTCTTGCTCAGAACCCAAGGCGTGGCCACCCCAGAAGACATCACAGGCGCAGGACAGATGCTCACAGGTCTGCCACTACCTCAGATGCATAACTCAGCACATAACTTATCCCTAGGTCATGAAAGTTGGGAGGCATCTCCTTCTGTATTTGAATTTTATGTATAAAATTTGCATGCATAATAACCCCTGCCAGACGCTCACAGGTGACAGACCTGCAGCGGGTATCCTTCTGAAGAGTGCAGCGGGTCACTTCCCCAGGTGACTGGGAAGGAAATCCTCTAGCCGCAGGGGCAGGCACTCCAGTCATCCCTGAATGTCCTTTGCCACTGAGAAATTTAAAAGAACGCCAGAGCTGCAGAGAACCTCTCTGAAAACTGACTCCGGGTCTGGGTGCTAATCTTCCCACGTGTCATGTATTAATGACACAGGCATCCCCAGGCTGAGGAGCTCTGCCTGGTGGAAAAGGTCACCCCATGTCCCTTCCTGACTCCCCCAGGACATGTGACCAAGGAGAATGCTTCGGAAGGTTGGAGCTCTTCCCAGGGGAGATCCACCCACACAGAAGCCTGCCTGTGCTTTGTGCCAGAGAGCCAACCCAAAGATGGGGAGGATGCCCATGGGGGTCCCAGGGGTGGGCCGCTTTAGTGGTCTCCACCTGAGAGAGTGCTCTGAGACAACCCTGTCTGTGGGCAGCAGGACCAGGCCAGGGAGCCCTCGGACGGAAGGGCCCCCTCCTCTCCCAGACGCATGGAACACGAGGTTCATGAGCGAGAGACCTGAGGTCCAGGATGCCGGCTTCAGATCCTGGCTCCACTGCCTTGCAGACTGACACACTGAACCTCTCTAAGCCTCAGTTTCCCCGTCTCTAAACTGGGAATGATAACATCTATTCCAGAGTAAAAACAAATGAGGAGGTGAGGGAGAGCACGGCCTGGCCGCTGCTGTCGGGGCCTCACCCTCGTCCAGACATGGCTGGGGACTGCTTTCTTTACAACTAGTTTTTGATCCTCCTGACAAGGAGGAAAGTCCCTGGGCCATAGAGTTTGCCTCTTTGACACCTCACGTATTTATCTCTTCTATAAAGAAAACAGATCTGGGGCTCTGATCCTTTGTTAATTAATGATCTGTTAGCTACGACATATTCACTTTTTACTGTATTCACTCCCTTGTCCCCTATTACTATAAATGATACTAGTTTTCCATCTATGATACTGATTCCATTTAAAATAAACTCTTCTCAGTTTAAGTCACCCAAGGAAACTTCAACACATATTACTAAGTGAAAGAAGCCAGTCTGATTCCAATCTATGACTTTCTGGAGCAGGCTAGACCGGGGAAACAGTGCAGAGATCAGTGGCTGCCGCAGGCTTGTGAGAGGGAGACCTAGGGGCAGCACAAAGCGCTCACAGGAGGGCGAGACCACAGCGCATGGCGGTGTGCCAGGGGACCACGGCATGTGGTAGGTGTGCTGGTGGACTGTCCCCACTGCACATCCTTCCAGACCCACCGAACACACAGCCCCGCATTGAACCCTGGGGACTGAGGACTTCGGGTGACAATGATTCGTCCCTGTGGGTTTAGCGACTGTAACAGGCCCTCCATGTGTGCACTGATCACAAGGGAGGCTGTGCGTGTGCGAGACAGGTGGTCTTGGCCAAAGTCTCTGCACCTTCCTCTCAATTTCACGATGAACTGAAAACTGCTCTAAAAAAATAAAACCTATTTTTTTAAAAAAGGTACCTAAGAGGAGACAATAAGTAAATAATAAAGAAAGTAATATTTCTAAGTGGAAAACCACAAAGTGGAGAGTGGGGTCAGGCAGGTGTGCCCAGAACCGTGGGGGAAGGAAGGACATGGCTGAAGTTGTACAAGCACTGTGACGGGGGCCCATGTGGGGCGGCACCAGGTGCGCAGGACCCAGTGTGGCTCAGGTGTGTGTGGAGCACAGGAGGACAGAAGGAGAGGACCTGCAGCCAGAAGCAGGACACCACACCAGGTCGGGGTGCTGGACCGTCACAGCTCCCCAGCAGCCTCCATAGGGCCTCCGGCTCCGTGACAACTGCACATATACAAAGTTCTCTAACAGGCCCCTCACAGGTTCTCTCCTGGCTGGAGGTGGGGCGGGATGGTGGGCACAGTCACTCCCTGCCACCTGGCTCTGTCCATTCTCCCCAGGTTGGCAGGTCAGGGAGATGCTGGCTTTCCACAAGGTGGCCGTCACCTCCAGGAACTGTCTGGGGCACTGAGAGGCAGGAGGAGGACGGTGGCCTCAGAAGCAAGATCAGCGACTTCCTGTTCCTGGAATACAGCCAAGGGAGCGGCTTCCTAGGGGCACCATGTCCAGGGGTGGCTTCCTGGTCCTGACCTGAGCCATCCAGGCCCCAGTGGTCAGTGCTAGTTTGGCTGGCCCACCATGACGCACCTGGGGACATGTCCCCCAGCCCAGCCAGAGCCCCCTCCAGTTCTTCCAATAACAACAACCAATGAGCACCTGAGATCCCCGCCCTGAGTCCCCTCTCACCCCACCCTGCCAGAGGGGCTCCATCTGGTCATTGAATCCTGAGGGGTGCGGCCTACCGTGAGGCGAGCAGAGGCAAAGAGGGCAGGTCATGTGATGTGACCTGCTCAAGATAAGGAGTGCTGGATGAGTCAGGACATCTGACCTATCTGTCCTTCCTCTACCCCTCAGGAATTCCCTGGGCAGATTCTCTTAACCTTCCCAGAGACATCCTCCAGGCAAACCCAGGCCCTCGTCCTCGTCCACACCAGGAGTCTCGTCCTCGTCCAAAAGCTAGTTGCAGGAAAATGGGGCCGTGTGTGCTCTCCCAGCAGCCCTCAGGGCAATCACCGTTCTCACCTCTGCACTTCCCCAAGATGCTGCAAGGCCTCTTCTAGAGATTAAAGGGCGAAATGATGTCTCACCAGGAAAAGACATGGATAGGCACCGTTTCCACATGAGAGAGAGAGGGACAGAGAGAGACGAGCTGGATTACAAAGGGTCAACAGGAATTTAATTTTTTTTAGCACTATCAGGATAACCCTGGCTCACCCTGGCTCTCCCCGTCTCTGCTTCCCCCTGATTAACTTTTCCAGGACAAATATATGGAAACCGCCCGCCCCAGTCCCTCTGAGGACAATTCATCCTCCGCGGTGACTGAGAGGCCGCCTTCCCCTGCTCCGAAGCCCAGTGTCGCTCTGGGGTGGGGGTCTCTGCCATTGCGGCCCACCCATTCGTCAAGCAACGCGATGTTATTTATTTCAACTCCCATTTGTTTCTTGCTGCAGTTTTTACCTGGAATGAACGCCTGACTGTCCGTGTGGGAGGAGAACTCGATACAAAGTCAATTACGGGAAAGAAAGAAAATGAGAGGAGCCCCGAAACTTGTCAGCCCATTTCTTCCAGAACACATTTCAAGGGAAGTGGAGGCATGCCAGGGGCAGAGGGGCAAGTGGGCACCAGCACTGCCTCTAATCAGGGGTGGCAGGCCGGGGCTAGGAGAACCCCCCACCCCTACCCTGCCTCACCAGGTCTCCCCAGGGAGCAGCCCAGGATGGAAAGAGAGCAAGGCCCCATAGCTGGCGGCTTCTCACGAAGACCCTATAACACTGGAGGGAATATATTGGTCTGTTTGTTCCTCCTCTCTTCACACTCTGGAAACCGCAGGGGCAAAGAAACATAGCTATTAGTTTTCAATATAATTGAACTTGGTCACAGTGTGCGTAATACCCTCCTCTCCAGCTCTGGGAGGTTTATCTCGAGCCAACCACTGTCTGGTGGAGTGACGGGGAGTTATGTGAACACATTTTCTCTCCTGAGAAGCAGTGTACTTGTTAGGGCTTAATGACAATACAAAACGCTGGACAGTCTAGGAATGAAGGCGGCCATGGATTGGCTCTGCCTTCCTTCCATTTTCTCCGGATAATGTGACAGCTTTAAATAATGCTGGCAAATCTGCATTACTAAAGTTGTCATTTTAAAGCCACCTTCTTCATCCGGTGGCAAGCAATTATCCCACCAAAACGGATTTAATTGTTGTTCCTATTTGTCACATGAAAATGGAGCTGTGTAAGTATCAGGGCTGAAGGGCTGTCTTGTGTTTTTATTGCTCTGAATGGATCTCCCTGACGCCTTCAAGTCTCCTAGCCTGAACCCCTGACACCCCATGTAAACACACAACCGAGATGTTACGTGTGTGGTGTCGGTGGCCCGGGGCAGCCACGCAGACACCCTTGTGCCTGTGGCTACACAAGAGGGATAGTCCAGGAGCCCAGTGCTGGGAAAGTCTCGGTACACTTCATGGACCCAGCTGGCTCACCAGCCCCCGTGGCTCACCCAGAGCCCAGCACACAGTAGGTGCTTAAAGAATGCATGTGGATGCCTGAGACAATCGACGATCGATGACCGGAGCCCTGGCTTCACTCTACCTGGGACCTGAAATGTCACAATAGGGTCTAACCAGACCAAACGCAGGGAAACTGGTCTGCAGTGACCATCGACATCAGCGAGCTCTCCTGTGACACGAGACACGGAGCTTCGTCTCAGGCCACTCTCTGTGGCAAGGCTGACATCTGCCAGTTTCCGACCCTCTTGGGGACTTTTGACAAGTCTTCCAGGCCCTATCCTCTTTCAGAGCAGGCCGTCTTTGCATTGCCTGTGCCTCACCCACTACACTGTCGAGCATTAGGGCTGTGGGCCCCAAACCACCACCATGAGGGGTCCTACCTGGGTTTTGGTTATGAAAGTTGCTCTCTCTACTTCTGACACATTATTTTTCCTACACCGGAATGGACTCATTGATATTTCATCCATCTGCCCTGCTATCCCCTCTCCCTGACATCCCTCCTTCTTAAAACAAAAATTTATTTATTTGAGAGACAGAAGGAGAGAGATGGAGAAGGAGCAGGGGGAGGGACAGGGGGGAGGGGGAGAGAGAGGATTTTAAGCAGACTCTACACCCAGTGCAGAACCCAGTGCAGGGTTCGATCCCACGACCCTAAGATCATGATCTGAGCTGATATCAAGAGCCGGATGCTTAACCTACTGAACCACCGCAGAGCCCGAGGCACCCCTCCTTCATGTCCACGGCAGCCCTGCCCCAGGAAGCCTTCCCTGGTGACAGTAACGTGAGGCAAATAAGTCTATGCCTGGCATCAGAAGGACATGGTCAGAACTCGAAGTTTGTACTCTGGCTATAGGCCCTGTGCCCTTTGTCCCCTCTCCCTTCACCATCCCTATTCGTGATGCTTCCCCCGGCAAGAGCCTGTGGCACAGCAAGGCACACAGGCCCTCCTCTCATCTAGCCATGTGACCCGCTGAGTGAGGAAAGAGCCATCTGACAGTCAGAAGTAGAGTGCCATGAGTGGGCTCCCCCCCGGCTGCTGTGTAGACACTGAAGTGGGGTCGGGGGTGGATGGGAGCAGGGAGTTCAGAAGCCAGAGGGCCGCTCCCCAGGGCGGCCACCAGGTATTGGCTGGAAGCCAGGCAGGTGGGAGTCTGGAGCTGTCCTGCAGGCGGATCTGAGCGGCATAGTGATGGGTACGTGCGAGGCGCAAGGAGGAGCTGGGAGAACACAGGTTCTGGTTGGAGCACTGGGAGGGTTTAAGTCTACTTCTATGGGGAAGACTCCAGGACAGAAAGTTCTGGAGGTGGGAGCTGAGCTCACTGCAGACGAGTTTCAGATGGCTCCTGGACATCTGAGTGGGGATGCAGATGGCATCTGGTCTCGAGCAAGGGAGTGAGTGCAGAGGGAGAGGAGGTACCCCTACCTGATATTCAGGTATGCCTAGCCATCTGAGAGACCCCAGCTCTTTCCCCGAATTCAGTTGCTCTCACAAAGGCGCGGCAAAGTCATCCAAAGGAGGGGAAACAAGCAACTTTAGAATGCATCCCTTCATCTGGTTCCACATCTCTAAATTAAATTTCAATGACTCTCTAGGAAAATGTGTTCCTTTATGTGTTTCCATAAATCGCTCATTGCAATGCTATATGTTTCCTTTTTTTATTATAGAAGGAGCTAAAAAAAGTTAAATAATCTACATGAGCAATATTTTACTTTCTAAAAGATACTGCCTTCTAACTAGACACTGAGTACAACGAGCTCTGCAGGCCGAGCATCCCCACACTCGGGCATGAGCACCCAGGCGGCCACCCGTGGGACACGGCATTTGCACATCAAGGGGCCAGTAGACAGCTCTCCGGGTCACTAAGGAGGCCTGATGAGTGGCTAACTGCTGCCTACACCTCCGTTTCTGTCTGCACTTCCTTGCTCTCTCAGAAGGGAGGCCCCCATGTTTTCAGGACTCTTCTGTATAAGCCAGCTGACAGGGAACGTGGTGAGAAGTCCCTCTCTTCCCCACAGAGAGGAAGGCACACATCCACGCGTGTGTGTGAAATCAATAAGCACTCCGTAGGACACCTCGTCCACGGCGCAGTAACAACAGCCCTGGAGGGTCCTGTCCTCAGCAGGTGAGAGGCATCGTGGAGAGCTGCACACATCCACCACCCTGGGGTGCCGCCACTCGCCATCTCTGGTCTGTGAGCAGAGGTCTGGCCCTCGGAGACACCCAGGGCCCCATGAGCTCCCAAGGGGCGAACGGCATTCTGGTCACAGCACCTCCTGCTGACTCCCACCCAGCTCCATACGGATCAGACAGGATCAAAAATGTCCTAATGTGGGCCACCATGGACAGGGATGCCCTTAAACGCTTCAGCATGAACATACGGAGGCATAGGTTCACGCATCTGTTCGCCCACCTCTGAGAAAACCTGTCCCCTCTGCCCTCTGGCTTCCGGGAGCTCAGCTACCAGGCCCACGACGCCAAGTCCTGTCCACGGAGTCTTCTGTGAGAACATGGAAGTGATCGGAAGCAGCCGTGGGCATCGCCATCCATCAGAATTGTGACTTTTTCTCCCATCCTTTATTGCAGATTCATAGGAACTTAACTGGAAAGAAAAATTTTAGTACCTTGCCTTTTTTGAGGCTTTCCAAAAATGCAACTGTTTTTATAGAAACAACCGCCTTCTTCCTGTTTGCACTGAAATGTCATTGTTTTATGTAATATTTAGTTACATGATATAATTACACGAGCTGGTACAACTGGCATAAACAGATTTGGGAATAAATACAACCGCTCTTCACAAGCACACAGCACCAGAGTGGGAGACACGCTCGAGACCCCAGGGCTCCAAAGCAAGGTGAGTCCACTGCTGGGCAGGGACCTACAAATCAGTAAGGGAAGGCAGACACAGGGATGGCTTGTGCCCAGCTGGGGCTCCCCGCCGGGCCACAGTGTTCACCAAGCACAGCACCTGGCACAAAGGGGCCCACACTCACTGAAAGTCAAGGAAACATGGAAGGGCGTGAGTGCACGTGGGCCAACCACGGGGTCGAGGAGGCCAGGCCAGAGGCCAGGATGACAGGGCCTCGTGCGGGACTCGACATACAGACCCGCCTAAGAACAGCTGCAACAGGTCAGCAGCCCCGGGTCCTTCAGCCCCAGTCCTCTGGCTGCCAAACACCAGGTCGGTTCCCTAAATTCATCCACTGGGGGAAGAGGAAGGCTCAGCTGGGGTTCAAACAGCCTTAGAGAGCTCTGTCAGAGCCGCTCAGAGGCCTCGGATGACAGAGCCGCAGTGTGTTCATCACATGCTGCAGTCCTCCAGGGCTCCACCTGCCACTCTGATGAGAGCAGGTGACCGTCAGCTGAAAGGTTAGGCACTGCAGGAGAACGCTGGCCAAGGGCAGGGCAGCCGAACGTCTCGGGAGGGAACATGCTCAACCCTCAAAACACCAGAGAGACCCACCATGCAGATGCCAAGAGACAAGTTCAACCCAAGCGGATGAGGGCCAAGGCAGGGAGCCCTGTGTGTGCTCAGCAGGCCAGGCAGGGGTGCCCCCCACCCTTTCTCCATCCTCCTCATGATGCTGGCTCTCCTTTTCCTCTGTTTGATTTTAACCAAAGGGCCAGAGGGCTTCCCAAACTCTTCCCCAGGAAACTGGGGTTATTAATATCATAAGAACAGACAGTATTCCTTGAATGTTCACTGGTGCCAGGCATTGTCCTAAGTGCTTTGATAGAATGATTGCTGTGGGGTTGAATAGAGCCCCCAATTCCCGCCAGGTAACCTATGAAAGTTACCTCATCTGGAAAGGATCTTTGCAGATAGAGTCATGTTAAGGGGCTTGACATGAGCTTGTCCCAGGTTACAACAGTGATGTCCTTATGAAAGACAGATGACATACAGTTGAGGTGGTGTGAAGAAGCAGAGGTCAGAGTGACACCACGAGACAGGGATAACAGCGGAGGCCACTAGGAGCCAGAAGAGTCAGAGAGGAGGCTCCCCAAAGCCTCCAGAGGGAGCACAGTCCCACTGACACCCTGGTCTTGGACGTCTGGCCTCCAAAACTTGAAAGAGAGTGAGCTTCTGCTGTTTGAAGCCTTCAAACATGGTAGCTGTCCCATTGGCCCCAGGAAACCACTCCAATCCAGCCTTTCTACACACACACAGACCCAGTGCTTTCTCCAAGTCTGATCATCAGGCCATCTTAGGCGTCTCACAGGAGGAGAACCAAGCATGAGAGGCTGCTGTAACGGAATGCCACCAGCTGGGGCTGGGGCTACAAACAGATTTCTTGCAGTTCTGGAGTCTGGGAGTCCGGGAGGTGGGCACCAGCAGAGCTGCCCTGTGGTGAGAGCCGCCCCCTGGTTCTCCGTGGCCATCCCTACATGGTGGAGAGGAAGCAGCTCTCCTGCCCTCTGACTGGGGCACTGATCCCATTCATGAGGCCCCACCCTCATGACCTCAGCTCCTTCCACAGCCCCCCCCAACACCATCCCACCAGGGACTGGGTTTCATTTGAATGGGGGGGGACACAAACAGTCTAGGGTAGTATTTTCAAAGAATGAACATTTTAAATTGTGTTTACGATGAAATAAACACAGCGTGGGAATGAGTCATAGCAGCTGACACAGCGCCTGCTTTGCCCCATGCGCTCAGTAGACAGAGAGCTTCCTGATAGCGGTGCTGGCCACCGCCTCTTTCTCCACGCAAACTGGGGAGAGCTTCCTAAAGGCAGGAAGGCAGACAGTCACCGCACAGTCCTCAGACCCAGATTCAGGACCTGCTTCCAGCACTTTCTAGCTGTGTGATTCTGGACAAGGTCCTTAGCATCTCAGCCCCAGTGCCTGTGATGCGGCGATCACAGGACTGACGCAGGGGCCAGGCCAGAGCACAGGGTCACAGTAACTGCCATGTCACCATACTCACTCAGCCGCAAATACACAGACCATATGATGAAGGCCCTCCATCTGGCTTCTGCCACCGAGAGCCGTTACACAGGAACTTGCTTTCCACCCGGTGTGGGCAGTCAGGATGCAAGTTCATTACCTTGCGTGGCCAATCGATCAATTTCATCATTTGTGTCCTCATTAATTGCTGGTTTTACACACCTTAATTAAATAATTAGCTGCAGCATCCCTATGAGCGTGACCAATATGCCTAAGAAATGGACAATGTTATGCCCTTGATGGTTGGCCTGGAACTCCATGCACACCACCCCAAACAGGAGGCCTCTGAGCCCCAAAGGCTTTCCTGCAAATTGCTGGTCCCCAAGAAGGTGGCAGACAGCCGGCACCCCCGACCTCCCCATCCCGTCCCGTCGTAGTCCAGCAGCGAGGCCACCACCAGCTCACCTGCAATGTGGGCGTTCATCCCGGACGGAGTGGCCCCAGGGAAGGGGTGCACAGCTTGGAGGAAGCAGGCTGAAGAGGAAGCTCTTTGAACCTTAAAGATACAGCTGACCTCGGAGAAGTTCTGTTGTGGTTTCCAAAGCATCGCCTCACACAGTGACCACGGACGGCTCCGCCTGCCACCGCACTTCCTCTCAAACTCCAGCTTTAGAGAACACAAACTCAGGCCCAAAGCACTCCCTCCCTGGTTAGCCTCAGCTGAGGGTCTGGGGGCACGTGTGAGATTTCCAAGTGCAAGCAGGTGGGAAGCTGGAGGAAGGTCTCCTTTCTGTGCAGGAGAGAGGAGGTGGTTGGAAGTCCCCCCTCCAGAGCTGGAGTGCACACCTGTGAGAGGGCAAAAGTCAGCCCATGGTCTTCCTCCTCTGCCTACAATCCTGCAGTGACTTCTGGTTATGCTCCAGGTAAAAACCAGAGTCCCGGCCACAGCCTACCAGCTCTGCATGGCTATCCTCCCCAAGTCTTCCCTCTTCCTCTAGGCCCTACACCAAGAAGACCCTTGCTACCGCAGGACCTCTGCGTATGTCAGTCCCCCTTCCTGGAATACTCTTTCCTACCAACTCCCCACCCCCCACATCCCTTGCTTATCCCTTGTCTTACTTCATATAAAATGTCACTTCCTTAGGAAAAAGGCTCCCTTACCCCCCATCTGAACCAGACCAGGTCTGCCTAGTCACTCTCCTCTAAAGCCCAGTGTCCCTCCACTCTACGGAGGTAGCCACCTACCCCCGCTTGACTGCTGCACTTGTTTCTGCCCCATATATGGCTTGGTGTCCATACTGGCTGCTCATCGTTATATCCCAGCACCAAGCCAAGTGCCTGTCACATAGGAGAAAGCCCCCAGCTCTTTAAGAATCAATGAACATCTTTATTCATTCATCTGTTGAAGGGCACCTTGGCTCTTTCCACAGTTTGGCGATTGTGGCCATTGCTGCTATGAACATTGGGGTGCATATGGCCCTTCTTTTCCCTACATCCGTATCTTTGGGGTAAATGCCCAGTAGTGCAATTTCAGGGTCATAGGGTAACTCTATTTTTAATTTTTTAAGGAATCTCCACACTGTTTTCCAAAGTGGCTGCACCAACTTGCATTCCCACCAACAGTGTAAGAGGGTTCCCCTTTCTCTGCAGCCTCTCCAACACTTGTTGTTTCCTGTCTTGTTAATTTTGGCCATTCTGACTGGTGTAAGGTGGTATTTCAGTGTGGTTTTGATTTGAATTTCCCTGATAGCTAGTGACGCTGAACATTTTTTCATGTGTCTGTTAGCCTTTGTATGTCTTCTACGGAGAAGTGCCTCTTCATGTCTCCTGCCCATTTTTTGATATGATCATCTTCTTTTTGGATGTTGAGTTTGAGTAGTTCAAAAAAAAAAAAAAAAGGGAGAGAATCAATGAACAAACAATACCTCCATGTGACCTACATGGAGTCACAGGATTACTAGCTACTGACTCAGCAAGGACAAACAAGTTGCATTAAAAAGTTCTAGTGACTACGTTAATAGAAGCAATCCCTGTGAACAAAACTGGTTTAAACATACCCAGCTTAAAACCAGGTTGCGGCATGGCCTTGGGTCCCAGGCACTGGACTTTGTAGAGTGGTGTCCATCCACTGGAGGTAGTTTTAGAACAACTAAAATTTAAGGAGACTCAAAGTCGGGCTGGAGAAGGAGGCTGGGAGGTCATGGCAGGTACTGAAGGTTGTTACTGCAGGAATGAGAGCACGACCTCTGGCCGCCTAAGGCCTGTCCTCTGGGGCAGGACAGACATTTGTTGAGTGGTTCCAAGAGGGGAGCCTGGACTAGGATGGAAGGTGGCAATAGGAAGGACAACACATTCCCGAGGCTGGAACTCTAACACACATTGCCTATGCTATCTGGAGAACTTAGCCCCACTGAGCCTCATTTCCACATCCATGAAATGGGGTGATGGTATTTTCCATCTCATAAGTTATTACGAAGATCAAATTAGAAATGATGCTGGCTCAGTGCACGTGGGCTGCTTTCACAAAAAATGCCATAGACTGGATAGCATATAAACAACAGAAATCTCTCTCTCTCTCGGTTCTAGAAGCCAAGAAGTGCCGATCACGGCACTAGTGCACTCAGTGTTTAGTGAAAGCTTTCTGGTTCAAGGAAAGCTTCTTCTCGCTGTGACCCCACATGGTGGAGGGGGTGAGGGAGCTCTCTGAGGTCTCTTTTATAAGGAAGGCCTCTGAACCCACTCACGACGGCCCCACCCTTATGACCAACCACCTCCCAAGGGATCACCTTCTAATACCGTCACATTGGGACTTAGGTTTCAACATAAGAACCTGGGGTCTACACATATCCAGACCACAGCAAATGTACACAGAATTGCTCTGCAAAGCACCTTGCACATTGAGGGCTCACGGCCATGGTCTTAGCACCATTTTTCTCACAGCAGGGGCCTCAGCTGCTTTGGAGACGTAGGACTGGCCCTTGCTCATTCAGGATCAAGGAGGCAGCAGAAATAGTAACACCCAGTGCTGCTGGGCTGTGGGGCAAACAGGTAGAAAAGCAAAACACCCACCACTCCCCAAACCTCTGGGTGCTTTCTCTTGACTCATTAGTTTTTAGACTTTACAGCCAGAAAGAGGAGACGTTGGGTCTGCATCAGACTCCTGGGTCTCTGCACAGATTGTGGGGGTCCCTGGTCTGAGCCACTGCCATGCTGTCCCACTTTTTCCTCTGCAGATTTGCTTCCAAGCGAGAGGTACAAGCTTCAGGGATTCTACCTTCAATGAAATGTTAAGTGGGCTCTTGGTTCTTAGCTTGGGTGCAAGGCTGATGTTCACAACCCCCCGTTGTTTTAGTGCATATATTCCAGGTCACACAGCGCCCTGTGTATGTGCGGCAAAGGCACACATTCAAACAGCTGAAAGCCGGCTGATGTCTGCAGTAGCGAATGACAGGTCTGTTGACTGCAAAGATACAGCTCTCTGCAAAACCAAGTCTCTGGTTCCTCTAAGGCCGTTACTGAATGGAAACGTGTTTGCCGTTCATTAGGATGTCAGAGGCAAAACAGGCCGTGGCAGAGAGTTAAAATCTTCATCTCACTTCAGAGCACACAAAAGAATAAAGACATGGTTATCCATCGGGAAGAGCAGACGGCGTGAGGACTCCTCACTCCAGTAATAACTCTAACGACAGCTACTGTGCACGGGGCCCTTGGCTTGGTGCTGGTCCCTGTCACACAGCCCCTCAGCTCCTCCTGTGAGACAGAGGTTCCGGGAGGTGCTGTTGATGCCTGCCAGAGTCACTGCTTACAGACGGGAGCTGAGCCCGCTGGCCCAGCCTTCTGCACAGTCTGGTTGTTTTCAGACATGGTCAGTTGCAATGGGGCTTTAAGTTAAATTTCTGTTGATGATTTTTCCCTTCTCTATGCGTTTTTGAGTATTCAGCCCTTAGACAAGTGTCTGTCTTGTTGAGAAGTTAAATGTGATTATGGATTCATGGTCCCTCGCAGGGACACTTGTTGAGAGCCTATGTGTGCGTGTGCCATTTCTAGAGGTTGAGCACAGCAGGCCAAAGCCTTGTGCTTCTCCCTCATGAGAGTCCTGTGATCAGAGTCCAGAAACTCAGACACAGAACAGCACAGCCAGAGAGGAGCCCTGTTGGGTCCCTGTGCTGACCACGGGGCTCACCTCTGGGCCCAGGTTGGGCCCAGGCCAGGCCCGGTCCTCCTGCAGCATGTGAAGGCACCTGCTAGGGTAACGGGGGGGTCAGCGTGGGGCTCCAGGGGCTCCCATGGTGCACCCAAGCATGAAGGCTCTAGAGGTACAAACAACTGAATCCTCAGGGTCCCTTCCACAAAGGATATCCACTACAACTGGGGTGAAGACACAGACACGCAGTGGGGCAGAGAAGCAGAGGGTAAGTCAGGCAGAGACACAGAGACCTCTTCACCACTGCTTGCTTGCAGCATGGTGAGTCCCGTATCATGTCCTCACCTCCATTCATCCCATTTGATCTCAAAACAAGCCTATGAGGAGGCAATTAGTGTGCCCTTCCACAGCTGAGGCCTGCTGGGGATAGGCCGTCCAGCTTTGGATGGATGGAGTCAGATTCTAACCCAGGTCTGAGGCCCGGTCCTATGCAGCCCACAACATACCCATGCGGAGTCACGAGTATCCCACCCACACCGTCACACGGAGCTGTGTGTTTAGGCAAGCATCTCAGAGAACATCAAAAACAACACAGTACCCAACGCTGACAACTCTACCATCCACCCCATCTTCTTTTCACTCCCTCTCGGGTCTGGTCCTCACCCTGTGGCCATCCTGAAAGGCCCTCACTATCTCCCTCTCAACTTCCAATCTCAAATAATGGCATGGGTCTCCCCAAACCTGGCCCCCGCTCCCTCTTCCACCCCTCTCCTGACTCTTGTTCTCCAGGAGCAAATCTACCCTAAGCCTGCTTTTCAACCATGTGACCTCCTCAGACCCTTCTGGGTCCTTCTAGGCCTTTCCACCCACCATCCTGATTCCCACATGCAGGCTGGCCCCACGCAGGGGGGCACCCCCTGGAGCCTTGGCAGAGACTGCACGAGGTCCACAGATTTCTCTTGCGGGGCTCGGCAAAAAACAGGTGACAAACTTGGCACGTACTTACTTCCTTCCTGGCCCATCCTGAGGATAGGATGGGAACAGTGAGGGAGAGGCCTCAAGGGTGCTGGTGGCCAGAGGCAGAGCCACTCCATCCGGGGAACATGCTTGCTCACCTCCCAGAGGTGGGGGCTCTGAGTTCACGTGCATAGGACGGGCGGCATTTACGTAAGAACAAGGCAGAACACAAGAGGGCTGGGAAGGCAGGGAGTTGGGGTGTCGGCCGCCCACGGCTCCCCTGCAGTTAGCCTGAGTCGGTCCAGTGGACGGCGTAATCACTGACCTGGGTCTGAGGAAAGCGTGACGGCGAGACTGAGCGCACACGGCCATCAGAGGCTATGGCTGCTATGAGAAGGGCCTATTACCCAGCACGAAACAGTAAGCTCAAATTGGATGGGAAAATGAGTTTCTACTTCATAAATACATAATACAAGCAGTCTCATTTTTTTCAGATTGACTTATCTCAGCAAATTGTGTATCCTTTCATGTAAAAAACCTATAGGCTGATTCTAATTTAATTACCGAAAGTTTTTATTATAATTATTGACAGAATTCATAAGCAGAATTTAAACACCTCTTTAATCCTGCATGGGGTGTGGAGCCAGGGGCCATGTGTGTCACCAGACGAGACGTCCAGCCCCCACAGAGCAGTTACTGGGGCTGCAGGTGGTGGACCAGCGTGTGCGGCGCACGGGCACGAGGCTGCCAGCCGATTCCACCTGCTAAGAAATGCATCCCCTCCACAGGAGGGTCTAACTTCTAGGGACCCAGAGGCCAGGGCTGCGGCAGAGACACTGAAGCTGGCCCCGGAGGATAGTGACCACGGGTGTCCTGGACGGGAGCACGAGGCCCCGCCAGCGGCCAGGTCAGGACTGGACCAGCGGGGGAGCCCAGCCCCCAGGCTGCTGACACCCTCAAGGTTCGGGCACTGGATAAAGAAGTGTAACTGTCAAATCCTGGACCCGAAACAAGGAGCCAGGCTGGAGGCCATAGGAACAGAAAGTGACAAGCAGCAGAGACCACATCAAAGGGAGAACAGGTGAGAGCCACGTGGTGAGAGGGCCACAGGGCAGCGGGGGGGCACAGGGCGGGTGCAACCACAGCCCCATCACACAGTGACAGTGATTCATCCTTCATTTTCCTCTCTCCCACCTCCCTCCATCCTTCCTCCTGCTGCTGCTCTGTTTCTCCATGAATGTCCTGTCTCTGCGCTCCCCCCATTAAAAATCCACCTCTCTCCAACCTCATCCTGTGCCCCCTCCCCTCTGGAAGCCCCTCCTCATCAGACCCACTGTCATCCACGCCCCCTCCCTGTCCTCCCTGGCTCTTCACGTGGCCAGCTCCTCAGACCCTGTTGCTCATCAGCCTTCCCTC
This sequence comes from Spilogale gracilis, assembly GCA_004023965.1. Lineage (NCBI taxonomy): Eukaryota > Metazoa > Chordata > Mammalia > Carnivora > Mephitidae > Spilogale > Spilogale gracilis. The sequence goes on along the minus strand of PITA01006432.1, from coordinate 42,305 downwards.
GTGGTGCCCCCATGCCTCAGCCCACTCCCCCACCCTGTGACTGCCCCCCATTCTCTCACCATCGGGAAGTGCCTGCTTGGCCACTGGTCTGCCTCTGTCTCCCTGCCACATGCTGATCTTGAAGAGCAGGACCCATGTTGTGTACCACAGGCGCTCAGAAAATGAGGGCAAGGAAGTCAAGGAGCATGTCTTTCCCCTACCCCAAAACAACATACCTTTAACATCAAGTTCATTTCTGCTCTGAAAATCCAGGCTTTTCCCACCTGGTACCCTGCTCAGGATCCTCCCTCCCCTCGACGGTACCCAGGACCCTCTGGAGTTGGGAGCAGGCAGTCTCCATGTGTGACCTGACCCTGTCTTAGGCACCTTGCGGCATGGCTGGAGCTCAAAATGCCTGGAGTTCTGAGACAGTGAATCTGCTCCATATTCCTGGGTCCCCAGTTAGATCAAACAGAAATTAAGGGCCATTTGCTGGTCAATACCACCCCTGGGTAAAGTGCCCCCAAGGGTGTGGCACAGAGCAGGTCTGCACACATGCCTGCCCAACCTCCTCAGGTCCTCTGGTCACCCAAACAAAGCAGACAACGTGCCTTCACTCTCCTCCCACTGAGGGTGAAATATGGCCCCAAGGCGCCGGCCGTTCCAGTGGCTGGGTTTTTTCTGCTCTGCCATGTCACCTTGACTCTTCTGGCACTTGTGATTTAGAAGCATGCTCAGCTCAGCACAAATGAATTTTCAAGGCATATACGATCTTTTGTGATGTGAGAGCCAGATGGGGTTTTTATTGACTTGTGCCACCGTTGAGCATAATTAGGCGAAGGCAAGAAACAACAGTCACCGAAGGAGTGCGTGAGAGGGCTGGGGAGGCAGGGTGGGAGAGAGGGCCTCACAGAAGCTCTCAGCGGGAGGGCCAGGCCGCAGACCCACAGGCACCCTCGGTCACGGGGGGTTGTGGGGGCCATGGGAGCGAAGGCGGAAGTGCCCCCCCACCAGATATCTGGAGGTGTCCAAAGATGGACAAGCCCTGGAGCTCTTCTTCTGCCACCAAAGGGCTGGCACACGCCCCCTCCTGTGGCTGTCCCTGGAGCAGTGGTCACAGGAGAGCGCACACCAAGCATCTGCTAATCCCTGCTGAGCAGCCTCTTTCTCCCAATTCTCCTGCCACCCAAGCCCAACCTCTCCCCTCACCAGGCCTCCCCACAGTGCCCTCCAAGCACCACTGCCTCCCTGGTCTCCATGTCAGATGTGTTCGCATTAATGTCAAATACAGGAAAACACACAGAATAACAGTATAAACGTCCAGTAAGCATCAGCGGTAATTAACAAGCGTTCACAGTTTGTCCTTTTGCCTTTCTTGTCCCGACCCCAGAGGCAGCCACTATTATGAACCTGGTGTGCATCTAGCAGGTTCCAAACTGTGATTCTTTGCATATAACAAAAATGAATAAATATGCATATTTATATATAAAGTATATATACATTTACCTATGCGCTTTACATATAGGCAAATATATTATAGATTATACGTGTATGTATATGCATGTATGTTAATAAACAACATATGGCATTGTTTTCTTCTTTTTAAAATTGGCATCAGTGCTATCACACTGCATATAATTTTATGGAACGTGTTTCTTTCCCTCAACCTTGTGTTTTTGAGGCTTGTCAGGCTGAAGCATATTGCAAAGGAATTGGCCAAGCTCCAGGGGAGGACACAGTTGTCCAGATTGCCAAGTAGGCCCAAGATTTCAGATACCAGACACACAACTGGGATCCCCCAGGCCACCATCACTTCTGACCACCTGGCTACAAATTCTGGGGTCCCCAAGATTCCTTCTGGTTTGATAATTCACTAGAACAACTTCAAGAACTCAGGAAAGAAAGCACTGTGTTTACAATTACAGTTTTATTATAGTAAAAGGATACACATCAGAACCTGCCAAAGGAGGGAAGAAAGTCTGAGAGGGTCCATGTGCAAACTCCCAGTCACCTCCCTGTGGAGTCCTGGACAGCGTCATGTCCTCCGGGATTCCATGTGTGACCACACTCCAGACTACAGCCAGTCCTGAAAGCTCACCTCAGCCTTTGCTGTCGAGAGTCTTCACTGGGGCTTGGCCATATACTACCCACTTGGCTGACCTTTCGCCTCAGCCCATCTTGGAGGTTTAGCCTCAGAACTCCCAGGACCTGTCCTGAAGGCCCCATCATAAACCACAGCGCTAGACTGTCCAGTGACCAAAGCTTCCAGCAAACGAGGACACTCCTGCTGGGCAGGACAGTCCAGGGCCTAGGAGATCACCTTCCTGAGGCTGAGGGCCAAGACCAGATGTCTCCAGGGAAAGTGAATTCCTCACATGGACATATAAACACAGCTTCTTCACTTTAACTTCCGTGTGGAGCTCCATCGCCCGTGCCTCCTCTTGATGCTGGACCGAGTCACCTCGCTGGAGTTCCGAGCCTTGGTGTGATGGCTACTTCCGGTAAGATTGCCATGCAGGTTCCCAGCCCCACTCCAAGCCTCTAGGAGAAGATGCCCAAACATCTGTATTTGTAATAAACTCCACAGACCATTGTGATGTTTACGAAATTTTGAGAACTACTGTTCTAGAACACACTCCAAGGTCTGTTGACTTAGTCACAATGGTGTGCCTTATTGTGCAGGCACCATGCACAGGTGTTAATGATGGCCAGTTCTCTCCACCTCCAGCAGTGATTCTTCACCCCTGCGTCTGCGTCCAAGTTTAGAAGGCAAAATGACGAAGACATGTGCCAGGACACAGTGGACTGTGTTTGCAGTAAGAGGTCATCCCCAAAGGGACATGGGCCAAACCGAATCAAAGAACTCCTGCAATAAGATGAAAAAGTCCGATGTCTGTTAAAACTATTTAGCTTATTAACGTAGGCATATATGCATATTTTTATCACATGGAAAATATCAGTTTGGAAACATGAATTTTTCCACCTCGCAATTGCTGAGACGATTTTATTCAGACTCTATGCACGTCTCTGCCATCAGCATCTTTGCCATCTCTAGGGCGCCCATCTGAATCATCCAGCACACTTTTCCAGAGTACCTCATTTTATCTTTCATCTCGGATGTTTGCAATTAAGCACTTTTTGATTCCACACATGAATGTGTTTCTGGAAATTGCTTCCTAATTCAAGCACTCATTTATATGACACAAGGACAGTCTGCTTTTCATTTTTATTTTTTCTGTAGGTGTACCTCAGTCCACTCCGGAGTAACTGCTCCCTGTGTTGCTTTTTAACGTGGTTCTGAAAAGACCCATGTCCGGTAACACACGAGGCCAGGAAACGTGAAGTCCCACCCCATGGAATACTGCCAAATCTGTGCTCAATTTTCTTTATTGCTTTTAAAAAATAACCTCCACTACCCATCCTGACATGTGCCCTCAATAAGCCTCCCAAGCTGGGACTGAATGAGGCTCTTTTGGCCTGAAGTGTCTTCCTGAGTCAAAACTGTGTTATTCAAAATAGAGAGAGAGCTGCAGGAAATGAAAGGCATTGAGAAACTCAGACATGAAGTCTCTCCCACTTTCTAAGGAATGATTTTGAGAAAAATAGTTCTCATAGTCAGGCATACGTGATAAATATAATCTCCTAGTTGAAATCTGAGCATCAGGATACACAGCGGGAAAATGCCACAAATTTTTTAATTTGGATTTTTAACTATGCTCTTGAGGGAAGAAACAAAAAGAAGGTAACACCACTGAATTGCACTACATCCTACAAAGCCCTGAAAATAAGTTACACCTTTTTTTCAAATACCTCAAATACTACACGAACATAGCAAGACAAAGAATCTATTTCCCCCTATTAGAACCTTCCTCAAAGTGATCTGCCTTCTCAGTGGTCCCTGGGGAGAGTGTGGGAAAGACTCTGCCCCTCCTCCTGGGAAGGCTGGCACCTTGGAAGGCGGGACAGAGGCAGGACAGCACCATGGCCTAAATGTCCCCACTGACTTGCTCCGTGAACCGTCTCACAGGTGACAAGCAGACCCTTATCACGTCATTCCTTACAGGTCTCAGTGTTTTTCTCACCAAGAAACATGCTCCAAAAATACACCTGCTAAAGAAAAATCACCGAGAGGAGCTGCATTCTTCAGTTTAAAGATCGCCTGCTGGTGGCTGGAAGAGTGTGATACAATGTGAGTGCTGCCTGCACGCTCAGATTAGTCTAGGAGCCGCAGAAACAGACTTGGCGCCCTGCAGTCCAGGGGCCACCCGCAGGGCATCCCCTCTCCATCTGCAAACCGAGGGCATCGCTGGGCTACAGGTCCCTTTAGGCAAGGAGAAGAAGGCCCTCTTGGCTGGTCTCTCCCCTAGGTCCAGCAAATCAAGTTCTGTGCCTCGTGTGTCCGCAAGGAGCACGGGTCTACCTTCTTTGTGAGAGATCGCTCTTATCGAAGCATGATTTTGCCCCCCAATGGGGAGCCCCACCACTTCAAGCTTCTTAAATATCTGTTCTAGTTAGATATGAACTAACTGCTCCTATGCCCATCACCAGTTGGGAAAATGGAGTTGGCCGCACAAGCAGACCTTGGCATTCTTCTCCAGGAAGCACTATTTTTTAAACTATTTCATATAATTTTGAGATATGATGCAGTTGCATCCACTTAACAAAGGTTATCAAGCAGGTGGGCTCACACATGCCAGGTCACCACCACCAAGCTCTGATGATGAATGGGATGAGAAAGAACTCATCCCATTTCGGCTTCCGTGTCCTGAAGCTTAACTCACTGTCTATGGACATAATAAAACCCTCTCCTCCAAGTGCATCCTTGTACCTGTCAAGGAAGTACACTCAGAAGAAAAACCGAATACAGAACCTCTTTCCAAAGTATTAGAAAGTGCCATTTCCAGGGGTACCTGGGTGGCTCAGTGGTTAAGCGTCTGCCTTTAGCTCAGGTCTGGGATAGAGCCCCATGTCGGGCTCCCTGCTAAGCAGGGAGCCTGCTTCTCCCTCTCCTCCCCACCTATGCTCTCTCTCACTGTCTCAGTCTCTCAAAGAAAGAAAAAAATCATATATATATATATAGATAGATAGATATAGATAGATAGATATATTTTAAAGTGCCATTTCCAGGCAGAGAAAGTGAGGATTATTCCAGAAGCACATGCATTCAAAGGACCAAAGTCAAAAGCAAATATTTAATCAATTAATACTTCCCACTAAAAAGCAGTGAGTGTGAACATATATACCAAGGACATACACAAGAATGTCCCTTCCTTCCACTCATTATTCTTGTCATTTTGTGTCATGCAATCTGCCTTCTGCTGGCGTTCCCTAAGGAGACATCTGAACAGGAGTAGGAAGGTGAGACCAACAGAGACAAAGGCATTCCAAAGGGCCTCAAGGCTGAAACTTTGCTTTCGAGATTCTTGGACCCCCATTCCCTAAACGACTAGGCACAGTTGCCTTTATTTGCATTTTCATAGTTACCCTAATTCCAAACTTAAAATTATAGACTTTTCCCAGCTGCTTTTTAAATGCTACATTATAATTTTGAGGAAGCATCATACATAATTACATTTAATAGACAGAGAATTGATTGAAACACTTAGCTGGAACAAAAAGCCCAGACCTAATTCTGTAAACATGTTATTGTACAGTAACCCCCAATGAGTTTGTTCTTAAACCTCCTAATTAATTTTTAATTAAAAAGCTCAAAGATGCTATTACACTTGTTTTAAATGGCAGTCTCACACTAGTGGAAACGACAGAGTAGTGCAGACAGATATCTCCCATTAAAATCTGTATTAATGAGAGCTGCCGGGTTTGGTATTTCTGAGATCGAAACAGAAGCAGAAAGCACATTTAAGGGAGTCATCAGAGGAAGGGTTTTCTCGCTCAGCTTGTAGTGATGTGGGTTTTGTATATGACAAGGTGTCTGAAGCTTTACTTAAACATATCCTTCTCCTACCCTTTCCAACATCCAGCTAAATATTGTTAGTGTGTTCAGTGGCAAATTATGTGTAGTACTTCCCCAAGCCAAAGAAGGGTTCTGCTTCAGATGCTGAGTCTCTCTGCAGCTCAGATGCCATCTTGATATGAAGTCAAATCAGTCCCATCCTCTCTGCCCAGGGCAGACACTTCCAACCTCCCCATCTCAGTGTCTCCGTCTCTCCGCCCAGGCCAGCAGCAGCTCTGTGGAATGCAGCCATCGAAACTCTGCTTCTCGGGGGATGTGGGTGATGTCACAAACGGAGAATTATTAATAGAAGGGAAGATAGCAAGTGTCTCTTCTCAATGCAATCTTTTTTTTAAGATTTTTTATGTATTTATTTGACACACAGAGAGAGATCACAGGTAGGCAGAGAGACAGGCAGAGAGAGAGGGAGAGGAGGAAGCAGGCTCCCTGCTGAGCAGAGAGCCCAATGCGGGCCTCGATCCCAGGACCCTAAGATCATGACCTGAGCTGAAGGCAGAGGCTTCAACCCACTGAGCCACCCAGGTGCCCTCAATGCAATCTCTTGATAACAGGAGGGAACGTGTTTCAGAAAGAGCAGCTTGTACTCTTGCCTGTACTCAGCCACAGTCAGGACATCATGGGAGGGCCATCCCTTGCCGGCCTGGTGGCTCTGAGGGCCTCCATGTTTACTGGCTGTATGTAATTAGAAGGTAGAGTTTCCACAGCTGCCCGTCAGGACTGTTTATTATGTACACATGTGTCCCCATGTGTGTGTGGCACGTTTCTCCTCTTCCAGTCTTCCAAAGTTCCAAGCACTGTCTACCAATCCTGGGCCAGGCTCCCTCATCAGAACCAACCGTTGTTTCACCTTTATGCTCTGTTCCCCACTGCGCACCAGGATTTCTCCTTCCTGGCACTACTGACATCTGGGGTGGGCAGTCCTCTGTTTTGGGGCTGTTCTGTCCACGGGACGTTTAGCTGCATCCTTGGACTCTACCCCTAGAGGCCAGTAGCCAGCCCCAAAGTTGTGCCAACCAAAAATGTCTCCAATCTTTGCCAAGTGTCCTCTGGAAAGGGGGCAAAATCACTCTTAGTTGAAAATCATTCCTACAGATGGAACAAAGCTGGACTCTCAGTTAATGAAACCATCTGGAAAGAAGCAATGGGAGGAATATTGATGTGGCAAGGAGGATTATTGACAGAAGGATTCACCATAAGGCTCTCAGATTTGCTCAGATAATTAGGAGGATAGCTTCATGTTTGTTTGTTTACCGAGGAAAGCCCGTGTGTGTGTGTGTGTGTGTGTGTGTGTGTGTGTGTGTGTGTGTGTAGAAGAGGCTGGCAGGAAGTACAGGGCATTGGGCAGGAAGAGGTCCCTAAAGCTGAAACATGAAGAGCTCATCTATGCCCAGATTTTGAGGAGCACTTCCTCTGGCTGTCTAACAGAGAGTCGCTGGAAGCCGGGCTGGGGGCAGCAAGACCACGTTCAAGCTTGCCGATGACACTGCGTATGACACATGTGGGCACGCAATTCCGGAGCGGCGTGCGGCTGCCCTGCAGCAGGGAGGGTGAGGCGGGAAGCAGACACACAAGAGGTGTAAGCCCACACGGGCACTGCTGGCCCAGGCTGCCCGAGCAGTGAAAAGGCTAAGGGAACATGATGGAACTCTCCCTGAGCCTCGTGCATCTTGTTGTCTTAGATGGGCCGCGGTCAACCAGATGGACGTGCTCCGAGAAGTTCTGTCACATTTTTGTAAGTTGAATGACAACTGGCAATGTGTGTGTGTGTGTGTGTGTGTGTGTACACATATATTTTTTTTTAAGAACGTGACAAATTCTTCTGAGAAGGGGAGAAAATCTTTCTGTTAAGTGAGACACTTCTCTCCATTTCTGTTTTTTTCTGAATTCAGACACAAGAAGTTTTGCCAACAAGGACCATGGACTATGCAGTGTGCCGCTTCCCTAGCAGCTGGAAAACGGAATCAATCACACCCCAAGAGGGGGAAGACACCAGGCATTCGGCAGTTAGGAGGAGACCTGGACGCCACAGCACACAGTCCTTCTCGATTTTTCCAGGGCAATAAAACCCATTTCCTTCACCCAGGGTGCCCGAGGGCCACACGTGCAAGGGGCCCAGGACACCTAGATCACTATCGCACATGCTGGTTACTTGGTCGTGAGAACACTTCCTAGCGGTCAGCGGCAGTCAAGCAAACAGTGGCGCAGGTAACCTACGGCCTCTGTGCAGGCTCCCAGGTGCCTCAGCCCCCAGCAAGGCTCACTTACCTCCCGGGTTTTGAGGTCACCTCCAGCCCTCAGCCCTCCCAGCTGATTTCCCTCTCTGAAAGTCCTTATTTTTAGCTGTTTTCACAGGGGTGGCCCAGAGGCAAATATTATACAGAAAGTGCTGCATTCAGACTGTGACATTCCCTACCTGCCAGTGGGGAAGCTGACCTCTGCACAAAGAAAGGTCAATTCAGGGCAGGTACAATTTGGGTAAGGCAATGATGTTCTCAAGCATCCCCAAGCAGTTCAGAAGCACTTGACAATTAGTATGTTAATCACAAACTATTCTTATCTATTCAGAAACCAGAGGGGACTGTTGGCTTGATGAAAACCACCTGTGTTGGAAGACATAAAAAAGCCCCTCCTTCCCCAAATCCTATCCCTCAAATGTACTCCCAAACCTAAGCACAGGGGGTCAACCTCATTCAAAAGTCCCCAGTGATGGCTGTATTTCGTTTCTTCTGTGACAAATGAAATCACCAGGAAGTAGGGCAACCACTATCTTGATTTCTGGCCCCTTCTACAGCCAACCTCTCTGAGCTTCAAGATCTTTTCTCTGATAAATCTACTCCATGGCTTACATTTCGACTTACTCCTCAGCAGGACTGTGTTCCTACATCCGCATTTCAGCACCCTACTCTATGGACAATTCTCCCATGTTCTGGAATTCTCCCCCTTTTGGGGCTGGCTTGCCACAATCTTGAAGCCTGATGATCATTATCCAGGCCAGTGCAATCCTACGGTCCTGGGCCGTGAGCCACAGCTTTGACATTGGAGTAAGTATGTCAGTAATTCTTTGTGAAATTTCCTGCCACCAACAGGAGTTGGACGAGTTTCCCCTAAGATCAGCCTGGATCTCTGCCAACTGATCTGATGCACCTTGCAGGCTCTACTGCCTGTGGCTGGCATCCTGGGCCTCAAAAAGAGGAAGGGGCATTTGTATTGATTTTTGTTTTCAAACTTCACTCTGCACCAGCCTTTTTCCTTCTAAGGGAGACAATCCAATTCTGCCTGTCATTACCAGCCAGCCCTCAAGGGGCATTCTGGAACCTCTTGAAGAAAAACCAGTGCTTTTGCCCTGTGACGGATGTTATCAATTCCAGCATTCTAGATTCTAGCGTGGCAATGATTATAATAAACCACCAAGTTTATCAGATCACAAAGATAGTGCAAAATTTGGGTGCATTCAGTGGTAATTTTCCACAGATGTGTCTCATCATTGGAGGTATAACATGCATTCCTTTTTAGTGTCTATCAACAATGGAATGGTTCTTAAAATACCAGTGCTTTTTGTTTCTCCTGTCAAGACCACAGTTCCATATTCCAATCCAATGACCTATGAGAAATAAAGGCTACCATTTCTGACTGTGCCAGGCACTGCATTATTTTATATGTGTTTGATTACTGGCTCACACGACAAGTATAAGACATAGATAGTACCATCATTTCATTCACAGATGAGAAACTGAGACAGGGAGAGTCAACTACTCTCTCCCAAGCACTTTGGTCTGAATGTTTGTGTCCCCCCTCCCAAGTCCTTATGTTGAAATACTAATGCGCAATGTGATGGTGATAGGAGGTGGGGACTTTGGGAGGTGCTTGGGTCATGGGAGTGGAGCCCCCATGGGCGGGACTGTGCCCTTATAAAGGAGAACCCAGATCAGTCCCTGTCTCCTTCCACCATGTGAGGGCACAGCGAAAAGACATCTAGGAAGCAGGAAGCAGGTCCTCACCAAACACCTAACCTGCTGGTACCATAATCTTGGACTCCCCAAATTCTGAGTCTCTTAAAAAGGTCTGTTTGTTATTGATAACTCATTCTGTGGCATTTTGCTACAGCGGACTAAATGTACTAAGATACCAACTTACTGGCTGGTGAGAAAGAGGCAGTTAGGACCTCAGCCAGACCAAGTGGAGCCCCTGTGCTCCTCAACACTGCATCTCACTTACTGGGATCCCCAAGCACGCTCTGCTGCTCTTCCTAAAACACTCCCCACCCAAGAAGTGTTTAACTCATCTCATGACAAAATGTCCAGCCTGGGTGTATGCCTGAGACATCCCTTCCCACTTGGGAGACAAATGGAAGTAAAAGGAGCAAAGCAATACAGCCAGTGTTGAGGAGCCCAGATGGATTAAAATAAAGCCAAGACATGGAGGTCAAGCCAGCCTAGTCATGGCCAGGTCCCCGGGCTGTTACCTTTACCTACAGGTGAATCTCCAATAGTGCTCCCCACTGTCAGCATCTCTTCTCTGAAAGCCCCCAAAGTGACCTAGAGGGGGTACCCTTGGTTGGCCCTCAAAATGACCTAGAGGAGGTGCCCTTGGCTGGCAACTCTCTGACATTCCTCATCAACAGTCTTAAGACTTCAGGGGAATCAGAAGTAGTCACTTTTTTAGAAGGTTGAAGACCCTCCAGCAAGGATACCGTGAAGATGCAAACACTCAGAGCTACTGAACCCAGGAGAGACAAATCAGATTCTTTCCTTCAGCCCCATCTATAGTGACCTCCAAAAATTTTCATCACTTGGGGAATAATTGATGTGTGAGCTCTTTGATTGGAAGCAGACCATTTCCACCCAATGGAGGCAGTGCTCTAAGGGAGGAAAAGATAATTTTTTCCTATGGTTTCTGCAGAGCAGACCCAGAATAAATAAGACACAGCTGAGTAATGAGGTAATGACAGATTTTGTCTTAGTCGGGGAGGGTGTCGTTATGTAGGAATAATTCATGGCTTGCTACTGTCAGTCCTAGTTATATGATGCTCAACTGTCAAGCTCTATGAAATAAGACTCCATGTGAACCCATATGTGCCTCACTCAATTTACTTAGGTTCTTGAAATTCTGAGAGATTACCAATTGTCACTTATTCAACAAGGAGCTTAACTAGTTTGACTTTTATTTAGCTTATCAGAAAGACAGCTCCTGCCTCCAAGACCAATGCTTGTAGGGACTCAATACACTCTGACCCTAAAACGTTGACTCATGTTACATCAAGATTTAATCACACACATAGGAGTATTGAAGTCTCTTTTCTAGAAAGGCAAAGCTTTTCACTGCCTGCAATCCATGGATAAAATACCATTCCCTATATTGCTGAAAAGGAATGAATTACAAGAGAAGTTGGAAATGAAAGTGCATTTTCATTAGCATCTATTGGTAGCTAGGGAATTTAAGAAGGAAATCTCTCTTGGAGCAGAACTAAAGAAATGCATATTCACTCAGCTCCCATTCTAACAATGGGAGCTCACTCCATTCTAAGGATGGGAGCTCTCTTCATCCTAAAAGGCTGAACACTGAGGGCTTAAAAGAGACACCTTTTGTTTCTCTCAGATGTTTCAGAACTTGGTGGCCTTTAAGATGGATGTGAAGGACCGCTGCACCTGTCCACAGCCACCTGCTGCTAGACCCTGCAGGGGAGCTGAGAACCACTTGCTTCTCTTCCCAGAGCTGGGAGTGCAATTCCCGTCCTGAAATGCCTACCATCTGCTCTGTGCCGGGCACTGGGCAAGTTTTGTCAGCGGCCAATAACAAAGACTCTCCAACTAGCCTGGGCAACATGATAATGAACTTACAGACCCAGAAATCTCTCAGATTCCAACATGTAAGGCTGTGTGTTCTAAGAACTGCCATGGGTCCAGCATCCCTCTTGGGATGGATATCGGCTGATCACACAAGCTTCCTGGAGCTAAGTGGTTAGTCCTGGACATGTATGTGATTCCCCAAGCTAACAGTTTAGTCCAGGTCACCTGAGCATCCCTGAGCTGATCTGGTCAGTCCTGGCCATGTGTGTGTGTGTGTGTGGGGGGGTCCCTTAGCTGGTCAGTTAGCCTAGGTCATGTGAGCATCCTCAGCTTGGCTTGGCCAAGCCTGAGTCAGGTGCCCAATCCTAGAGGGAGGTAGGGAGACTGATCCAAATGAAATGCACTCCCCAGAAGAAAGGGGGGTTCCCACCAGCAGAGATGGAAGCAATACCAGGCAAGCAGGAGCAAGCCCCACCCTCGAGTTTGCATCCTGAGAGCCGTGTACAATCCCAGGTACCATCTGCACCTTACAGCTGTGAACATGGGCACGGTCAGGTGACATACTTGGCCCGGCCTCAGAGCTAGAGAATGCTGGTCCAGGATCCAAACAGGCGCCATGCAAACCCAGACTCTGTAGCGTTTCCCACAGCTGGCTCTTAGCACAGGACTTCAAACACTGCCAGTGCGGTGAACACACCACACTCAAGAACAGGGATCGGACACTGAGGTAGGCCATAGGGAAGACATGTTATGAGCCTGTTCAGTATCCCACATAGACAAATTTTCTCCTAAAAACTCCCTGTCCAGCCACTGGAGAATATGAGAGCAAGATGTGGCTCACATGACCATAGCAGGGCATGTTGGTGCCAGTGACTGGGACAGAGCCTAGGGTGGGGAGATCTGACAAGCCCTAAAGGTCAGCTACAGAGGAAGGGAGGGCAGAGCAGGGAAACTGGTGGTGTGGGCACCTGGGGCAGCTCAGAGACAGGGGTGGTCAGGAGGCAGGGAACAAAGAGCAAATACAGACATTCTTACCAAAGCTGAGATTCCACAGGTAAGCTGCTGGGACTCACCTCACAGTAGAAACAACAGGACCACTTCTAGCAGCCCATATCACAAAGAGTCCCACGGAGCAGCCCTGGGCTCCTATAACATCATCTATGCCATTTTACCAACTGCATTCTCCCCCTGCCAGCCCACCAGGCCGCAGCAGGCATCGCCGCTCCTTGTGACCATGGTCCAGGCCCTTACACACAGCAGGTGCTCAGCCCAGGGCCGGAGAACAATCTCCACATGTGCAGAGCTGAGAACAGCTCCAAGGACCCAAATGGCTTCTTACTATCCGTGGCCCTTCAGAGTCTGGGATGACTTTAAAGGTGACAAAGACCTTTGGCCTGTAGAATCCAAGAATACTGTTAACGAAGGTATCGTCATGCCCCAGCCCTAGCGTGAACCAAGGGGACCCCGGGAAGGCAATATGAGGCCACATCCCGTTGCCTTTCCTCTTTCCCTCAGTCTCCATGAGCAGGAGGAGAGCTTCTGTCTACTCATGCCATGCCTTCACCAGCTACAGCCAGAGGCTCAGCTAAGTCCTGGGATACCCCAATGAATAAACAGAACAGACGCTGACCCCCTCCCTTGGCAGAGCTCACAAAGAATCCAAATGGACAAATCAAAGAGCTATTTTCAGAGGGAAATTACACCCAGAACCAGGTTATGGGATGCAGACTGACTGTGAAAAGGCCCCTCTCTCTAAGACGCTCAGGTAAGACTATGAGAGGAGGTGACAGGTGAGCTGACTGAGGGGGCCTGCTGGAGTTCACCAGAACAAGGTCCTGAGGAGACGGGGGCTGGACACCCGCTGGACCCAGAGCCAACCCAGACAGTCAGGAAGGTAGCAGAGGCATCTCAGACCCATGAGCTGGGCCGACGGAAACCCAACTACACAAAGGAAAGATCTTTATGCAAATATATAGTCTTTAATTCCGATACTAAGTATCAGATAACAGAGGTGGCTTTTCTGCCCCTTAGCTCATTTCTAAGTATGAGGCAATATTAGACCTTCAAGGGTCACCAATATCACTCAATTAGGGGCTCTTCAAACCTTCCTAAAGCGTATTTTCACCAGGTAAGAAACCCCTGCTTCAGGGAAGGACTCAAGAGAAGGGGAGAGGGACCCTCATGCCCTTCACACCCCCTCCACCCTGTTCCCAAGACCCTCAAATGTGGAGAAGAGAATGCCGGGCCCCTTTCCAATGCCTGGCCAGGCTTCGTGGACATGCAGGAGGGGGATGAGCAGGTGGCTTCAGCAGCAGGCTGGCAAGGTGGGCTCTGCACGCTGAGTCACCTCCCATACCTACTGACCACTCTGGAAGGCAGGCATGGGTGAGAAAGGCCTTGAGAAATCTGGAGACTTCCCCAAGGACAAGGGACAGAAGAACAGCAGAGGGCTGGCTCAGACACTGGCGGGAGGACCAGGCCATGAGAGCCCTTTCAGGGGAGCAGACAACAGTCCTGACTGGAAGTAGGGGAACACAAAGAGTCAGCGAGGGTGCCAAGCAGACGAGGAACATGACTGGAGCACCTGGGAGAGGCCAAGGCCTGTGGTCCGCAGAGACGGTAACAACGGCATCCAGGCCGCCATACTTGCATGTGCCCATGTAACTGCCCAGTACTTCAGACGCACTATCCCATTTCGTCCTTACAAACACACACAAGGTCAGAGCCATGGGCCTCTGTCTTCTGGTTCCATACACAGCCATGCTCCCAGGAGGTCACACACCCTGATGCCAGGCTCTGCTACAGAGCACAGCGTCTCCACCTCAGCACAACTGACCTCGGGGCCTGGGCACATCTGTCATGGCAGCTGTGCCTGCAGGACGGTCAGCAGCGTCCCTGGCCTCCACCCTCGAGATGTCTCATGGGGAGGAGGAGACAATCCCCTAGTTGAGAACCACTGTTGAAACCACGGCACCGTGCAGATCATCAGCCCCAGAGAGCGAGTCTGGGCCAGCGGGCGTGGGAGAACCGTGGGCATCCTTAAGGCTCTCAGGCACTGGGGAAGAAATGAACTGGATGGAGAGCAGACCCCACGAGTTAGATAGGTTTGAGGTGTCTACAGCGCACCTGTCAGAGATCTCTGGCGGGCCGTGGTCTGGGAGAGGTCTGAGCCACACAGAAACAAAAAGATGTCAAAGGGGTGAGTGTGGTAACCCTAAAGATCAGGATACATAAAAGGCTACTGGCCACAAGGAGAGGAGAAGGACGTGCCTGGAAGAGGCTGTTGGAGACTGAGACCAGGAAAGGCTGGGAGGAGACGGATGTCCAACCACAGACAGAGAGCAGGGCAAGCTTGCCGCCGGCGGAAGGACAGGGACTATGTGAGTGGGGCAGGACGGGATGAGAAGCCAGAATGAAGGCAGATCTGACTGGTCTCAACAGGTATGTACTTAAGAGTCCCAGGTGTTTAAAACACCTGTGGCCGAGCGGCCTTGGAGAAAGCTCTCGGGATGAGAAATGTTAAGTCCTAAACTTACTTTAGGCAGCTGGGGGCCAATGGCAAGCAGGAGCTTGGCAAATCACCTTGACCAGAGGGGAGCAGAGTTGAGCAGGTGACCTGCCACCGGCCCCCAAGGTCAGCCAGCACTGGACTTCCCAAGGCCTCAACCACTCTCCCCAAACATCTGCTTTCAGTGTGAAAGCTAAAGCAACTATTCCTTTTCCCGCTGAATTGTCCTGGAAACAGACCGTTTTTCTCCCTCCTTTCTCCTCTGTGGAAGCTCTGGGAGCACATTACCTTTCTTCTCAGAACCCAGTGCTATATATTCCTTCCGACCAAGTGTTCCAAAAACAGTTTCCTCCAGCTGTATTTACTGTGCTCCCAAACCCTTGCTTGGACTGGGAAAATCTGAACCTGTGAATCCACTTTGTAAAGCATAGGGATGTAATGGTTACAATGTTCCTGTCTCAAGCGAAACGTTCAGCTGAAATTAGAGAATAAGGCCCGCAGAATGTCCATGTGAATGGGGTCACTGCTTGGGTCTTTACTGGAAAAGAAGTTGGGTCCCCAAAGCAAGGGACCAAATAAGGAAAGAGTTAAGAGGGACTGACATCTGTGTACATCTTCTGTTGGAAAAAGAGCTATGACTTCAGCCCCTCTGTGCAGTGCTGTTCTGGAACGCCACAGCTTGGTCTGCTGTGCCCGCACCACTAACTCAGGACAAGCACGACCAAATGAATATGGTGCAATCATATCCCTATTATTTTTCTGTATCTCCAAATTATGCAGGGAGCAGGAGAGATATTTAACAATTACTTAGCAGCCTTCTTTACAAAACGAGAGGATGAATACAGATAACACTGGAAAAGATTACTGAGAGCAGAATATTGAATTATCTGCAGATGGGAGCTAGTGCATGAATAATGCATTCTCCACAGCTCAGGTGTCCGCCCCCCCCCCCCAGGCCTCAGGGCCCAGGCCTCTGGGCCAAGTAAGGGCAGGGGAACTGCAGACCGACAGGCTGACATCCCGGCCTGCCCCAGTTTGCAAATGGGGTAGAGCTTTCCATGCAAGCAGCCGTGGAGGACCAGCTGCATGTCAACCTCTGTGCTTCTCTGCAGAGCATACTTAATTTCTGCATGGCTGTGGACAGTAATCAGTAATGAAGTCATTAAATGCAAGAGGGGTGGAGAGAGAACTGTCTTCCAACCTTCTCCATTAAATTCAGGTACTTTGGCACATCTCTAATTAAGATCGGGAGGCTTGAGTTCCAATTGACAAAGCACTCCATCCCCATGATATGCCGTCAAGAGCGCTCGAGGGCAGAGCTAATACAGTGAGCGGGTAATGGCTTGAGTAATTCCAATAAAGATTTCTAGTTACGCTAGATTCCGGAGGTTAACTGGCGCTACCCAGAGACAGGGCCCAGTTCTGGGTGTGTGGCCGGGCCTCTCCCAGCCTTCACAAGACCGTGGCTAGGAGATCTGCCTGGAATCCGAGGGCACCACCTTGGAATTCCTGCAATTGGGACTCTCTTGTCTCCCTTGAAGCTCTGAGACCTGCAGCATATAATATTCACAACTGGATTCACTCTGGGGAACAGCAAATGGACTCATCATGTCGATGGAAAAATGGTGGCCAGGTAATTCCTGAGGGGGATTATATTGTTTTATTTTCCACTCATTTAGAAATTTGGAGAAAACATTTTGACATTTGCTGATTATCCCACTTTTTCCCTGAGGAGCCGAGCTCGAGAACATTAATTTTAGAATCGTATCTAAGAAACACATCTGATATGTGAATAGGGAAGTAGGGGGCGGTGAGGAGGGAGAGGACATTCAGGGTTTCTGCTGCTGCAGCTTCAAGAACACACTTCTACATGGACAACCAGAGAGGCAAGGACCTGGGAGAAGGGGGGTGGGGAGCTGCAGTGGGGCGCAGGAAGGCTCCTCCTCCAGGGGTGGCTCTCTAAACCCAGCTTCACTTCCATAGGTGTCCTGTCTCCCAAGACGAGCAAGGTGACTTACCTGCCCACCTGCAAGAGGTAGACACCTGCCCAGGTGAGGAATGAACTCACGGTGAAGACCAAATACTCAGGCTTGCTCTGTTAGTCCTCTTTCAAAAGGCCACTCTCCATGTAAGTCACAAAAAGCCTTGTGGCGTTTTCATAAATTTTCCTTTCATATAGTTTTCGGTGATGGCCAACATGGAAGTCATTTGCTTGCATTAAATCTGGTGCCACAGTGTGGATATGGGAGCGGGCTGCTGGGCCTCTGCGCCTTCCGATTATCCCCCAGAACTCAGTAAAATTCCCATTTGAGCTATAAACTGCAGTGAAGCCATGCAGCCTTAAAAATCTCTGTTAAATCATATTCCTGAATTCCACACAGCTTTGAGAGCCCCATTATTTTCACCGGAGGGACTGCCATTAGTCAATTTATTTAATCTGGAGTTTAAAAGTTTATCACAAAAGACTTGTTACATTTCTACTTCTGCTGATCGCTTTTGAGGAAGAGTATTAGGAAAAAAAAAAAAAAAAGCAGTCCCAGACCCAGAAGTCTTCTTTTACTGCTTAAGACAGTTCAATGAAATAGTCTGTGATGATTATAAATAATGAAAGCCATGCAGAACCGTTCAGAGCCAAAGGTAAGAGCCTTCTCTAATCCACGTGCCCAGCCCAGCCCCCTTACTCCCACCCCCGCCAGGAGGTCCCAGGAAGTGTCTGGTCTGCAAGTTTTGAAGCCAAGTTGGAGAAGTTATACTTTTGTCATGAGAAAAGAAGTGGCTTTAATAAGATATTTTAAAATTTAATAAAGTAACCAAGAAAGCAAGTAATAAAGCAAGAGAGAGGAAATCTTGATAAAATTATCCCAATGAACACGGCCACAGCAGGAATTAATCTAAAGCCTACAAAGGAGGCACACAGGCCGCAGCATGTGGCCCTCTCCAGCAAAGGCTAATGAACCCACACTCCAAGTCACAATAGACGATGGTTTCCGCAAGAAGCATGGGTATGTTAAACAGAGCGTCAGATGAAAACCTTGTCACACGGGGAAGAAAAGATTGTGGAGATAGAAGAATATGCAGAATGAACAGGAAGCAAATAAAAATGGATTGGTGGGTGGCTCTGACGTTCCTGAAAACCGAGTTCTCTCAGCTTTCCGTGGCTGCTAAATCTACACGGAGTAGCCTCCTTCTGGCATTATTTCCAAGAAGGTTCTGGGGGAGCACCAGGCACATCCTTTGTCTAAGGGCAGAAATGGATGCAGCTGACCCCCACCCCCCCCGGCCGCCACTGTCCTGTGTGAGGCTCCTCACTCCTGCCCGGTGGTAGAAATGAGGCTGCAGGGACCAGGATGGAGGCTCCCTCTCCTCCCAGCTGCCCCACAGCCCTGCCATGGTCAGAAGGGAACTGAAGTCAGACAGATGTGGGTTCAAATCCCAGCTTCACCATGCGGTAGCCGCATCATTCAGCAACACACTCGCTTTACACACACGTGTGCACACACGTGCACACACACGGTTGGGGGGGAGGAGCGCAGTCACAGGGAACCAAGGATTAAATAAGACATTCTGGGGAAGTGCTTAGCACACAGTAAATACAGTAAACATTCAACAACTAGTAGATAATGTGGTTAATGAAGAACACTGATGTACAAAAATAAGGTAGAATAGGGATTCTTAAAAGAAAATACCAAATGCTTTTTCCCTCTTTCCCCATGCACTGACTTAGCACTAAGGAACAGTCTGGCCTCCTTACGGTTTATTGATTGATCCATCAATTGACTGCTAATAAGGATGGCACATTTCCTGAGCATTTGCTGTGTGCCCAGCCCTGTCCTCCACACTCCACAGGCATCATCTCCAACCCAGTGGGACAGACAGACTCTTTTACCAAACCCACTTACTGATGAGAAAGCCAAGGGTAAGAGAGGTCAATTTGCCCAAATTCATGTTGCTTCTGAGATTCCAGGGCCCAAGTGCTTTCCATTGACCCCAAACCACCAACACATCTGTCCCCACTTGATCTGAGGACTGCCGTGAGCTTGAGCCAGGCACGTGGGCCTCATCCTGGCCACACGGACCGTGGAGCCAGCACACATGGTGGCCAAGGGCGGGAAGGGCTCACCTGCCGGCTGTAGGTAAACTCACAGTCCAACAGTGCAGGAGGGCATCCAGGAGAAGATCCAACCACGTGCTCACCACTACCTCCTTTTTTTCCTTCCCAGCAAAAACACTGATTTCCCTGTTCCCCTGGCTTGGCCCATCTTTCCTGTGAGCCCACACTCCCATCCTCTGTCACACTAATGCCAGTGAAATGCACCAGTGGCTCTCAGGCGGAGACTGTCAGAGCACCTGCTGGCCCGTGGCTCTGCCCTCTCTCTGTCTTGGTCTCAGGTCCTCACCTCCCCCTGGGTTTGCTGGGTCATGCCATGTGCCCTCCCTATGGGCAGGACATGAGCTGGGCTCAATAACAGCAATTGGGTGACAAAAGGCAGCTGGGACAGTGGGCACCACCAGGCCTGTGGACAAGCAGCAGGGCCCCTGGGTGTGCTGCTGGGTGCATGGCCTGCAATTCCCAATCTCTGACTTTCCCACAGGATTCTGTGAGCTCACAAAAATCCTTTCATGGACTCCCTTCCCACCAAATTAGCTACAAGCTAGAGTGGGGTTCTATTGGGTGACAGAAAAAAAACAGAAACGTAGCTGATCTAGTTGCCAAAGTCTTTGCCAGACAAAATCCAGCTCTCAAACCCTTCCTGTGATCCTGTATATGTGTTCCTTTCACTAAAGCCTCACATCTTCCCTGGTATATTTTCGTAGTAGGCTGATACCCAGGCTTAACCCTGGTTTTTGTCCTCCACGAAAACAGCAGTTTACATTGCATGCATGGACTTCCTTGGTAATAAGAATTCTTGGCAAGGCAAGCATGAGGTTTTATTTTTCCCCTGGGTTGTGCTTGGGCACAAAAGCAGGAAAGCAGCTGGGTCTCCCGGGAGACTGAGCAAGCTGAACTGATGATCTCGGGGTCACCAGAGGATGCCCACATCACATCATGCATCTGCCACTCTGGCTCAGAGGGTCCTGGCCTTCCAGCATTAGGGACAGAATTTGTCAGAATCAAGTTTCAAGTTGCCCTATTTAAGGAAAATGGTTCTCAACTTGGAAGCCCCCCAGGCAGAATGAGAGGAAGTGGCTGTGGCGAGGGGTCGTCAGGCCGGGGCTGGGGCACAGGGTGGAGTGGGTGGGAAGGAGGACGGCAGCAGAGGCTGCCATCCCTCCCAGGGTCGCCTTTCCAACCCGACCACGAGCACGGTGAGATAGGTGAAGTGCCACGCACAGGCCCATCTGCCACAGGAGGAAGAAGTCCTCCCAAAGGTCAGGCTGTGAAGCACCAAGCTTCCAGAATCAGAGCAAGAACCCGACCCCCAGCCCTCAGGCTGCCCGAGATGGGGCCGTGGAGTAATCTGCTGGTGGGAGACCACATGGGCGCGCAGCCCTGCCGCGGTTAGCTCCATGAGCAGGTAGCCACCGTTAAAAACAGATTAAAATGCAGCTTTGTCCAGCCCTCACCCCGAGCAGCCCCAACTCCAAATGCTGCAAGAGGCTAGCTCTCAGTGATGCCACAGCTTGTCTGCTTCAGGTTAAACCAGTAAGTGAGGGGAGAGGGGCACAAGTCGGGTACCGCCATCATGTGTCAGGGGAAGGGGCATCCACAGTCCAAGGGGTAAAAGTAGTTAGATTTGTTCCAGGTTTCATTTCCAGGGCTGCAGAAAATCTTCATTATCTCCTTGTCCAAGGTCCTGGGGCATTCTAGTAGGATCCAGAAGTGGGAAAGGAGCATCCTTGGGTCCCTCCTCTAAGGCAGGAAGAGGAGTATGTTAAATGGATGAAAATCCTAAAAACAGAGCTTTGAGATCCACACTTGGCTGGGATCCTCACTGGGACGTCGCTGCTTTGTGGGTGAACCTTTCCCCTCCTGCCCACCGAGCCAGAGCACTGTGGGGGCTCCTGGCCGTAAGGTCCTGCCCTCGAACCTCTGGTGTGAGTGAGGCTGCTGCACTCTCAGAATCTGGGTAGAGGTCAAAAGAATTGCTTTCTGCAGGAGAAGCTGCTGGACACAGAGCCCTGGGTTCCCTGAGCCGAGCACCCTACGCTCGACCAGCATACACCCCCTCACAGTCTTCCACAGTCAGCAAACAGCACCGTGCCTACAGCGAGGAAGGCCCCACCCACAGGCGGCTCACAGCCAGAGCCAGGAGCAGGTCCCAGGCCTTTCTGAAGACGGCGGTGCATGGCAGCCACAGGGAGAAGGGCGGCTAGTGGGTGCAGAAAGGGCTCTGGCAGCCAGGAGCCTGGATGCCAGCCTGAGAGCAATCCTCAGGTGAGGGGGAGAGACAGAGGGGGAAGGCCTGCAAGAGGGGCAGGTGAGCAGGACGGTGACAAGAACCGGCATGCCCCGCACTTATGCACTGTTCATGGGTCTCTGTTAATAGACCACACACTCAAGGAGGGCAGGGCCCTGTATGATCCATTTAAATATCCTCCAGACCTGGAACAGGGCCTGACCACCTCAGTGAGAAACCTGAATGTGAAAACTGGCAGAGGTCCCCAGGAGCCATCTGTATATGCCTAATGAATACCCTCTTGTCCCCACCATCCCCATCAGCCGGCCACAGATGGCCACGAGCTGACGGAAGTGGGTGAGACATCAAGAAGCAGGTTTCCGTGAGCTGACACAAACCGGAACCCACCTACCCACTGCTCTGGCTTAGGCTGGGTCAGAACCTCTGGGTCCAAGGGAGTCACACCTGAGGGGACAACAAGCAAGGAGCCCCTGCGACAGCTGAGGGAAGGGCCAGGGAGGGGCTGGGTGTGCAGATTAGGAACCATACCCATGGACCTCCCATTTGGGTCCTCTAGTGCCCCTGCTGAGTCGTCCCTTAGGGTCAACATTGAGGTGCTGTCTGAGCAAGTACCCTTGGGCAGAAGTGAGCCTGGAGATGTACCTGCCATACACCCACCACACTGAATCCATTCAAAGAGCAATTAAATCAGACCCCCATGTGCTCTTGCAGGAGGAGGAGGGTCCTGAGGCTCCCCTGCTAGGCAGGGGGTTCACGACCCCCCATTCCGTAGGCCACTGGCTGCCTACTGAGGTCCTAAAGAAGGGACCTGAGGCTGACAGACACTCGTCAGCACACCTTGCATACCTCAGGGAGGGACAGCACTTGAATACTCGGAACCCCTCATTCCCAGGTACAAATCGTAAGGGAGCAAGTTGCTTGGCTACTGAATCTGGTTCCATGATTCCAACATCAAGATGTCTGAGGGCTGGCTTGTGATGAGTAATGGGTATGAACGTTCCGGATGATTTCTGAGGACTGACAAATCAAAGGGATTACCAGAGAATGTTTGGTGCAGAAGACTCAGAGCAATACCCCGCAGGCCTCATAGAAGATGCAAGTCAAAATAAAGAGGTTTCTTTGTTCTCCAGACGCCTGCTGAAGGCCTGTTATCTGCCCCGCCCCCCCCGGCAGAGTGCCAGGCATCACTTACAAGCACAAACTGCAGGGTCAGAGCTAGGTTCAAGTCCCAGCCTCACACTAACCAGCAGCATCACTTGGGAAGATGGCCTACCTTCCCTGGTGTCAGCTCCCCAAGCTATAAAAAGGGAGCCATATTCTTAATAGATCTCCTATAAGGATTAGATGAAGCAAAGAACATGTCATGTTTTGCTGTTGGCTAGCCCTAGGTTTCTCAAACTCAGTCACGTGGACATGTGGGGCAATGAGACTGTTTGAGGAATCTGCCCTGGGCACTGAAGGATGTTTAGCAGCACCCCTGGCCTCTACCCAGTAACAGCCAGGAGTAAACATGCATACACATGCACACACGCACACACACATACACACGTGTGCACACACACGTGCACAAACACGTGCACCCGCATTGTCGAGCATCTGCTGGGGACAGTCACCCTGGGTTGAGAAGCACAGACCTCCTTGAGGGCTACTGCCCACTGGTCCTAATGCTATGACCAATCATGAGCACAAACAAGGGACACGGGCCCTGTCCACAGCTCCATCCGGAGGCTAACACAGAAGCTAAAGCCCAGTGGAATGACTCTAGCCCCCACGATGACCCTGATACCTATCAGCTGCCCTTCCACACACCCCTGACCCCAAAACTCACTCCTCATGTCAGTCTGGCCACCACCAGCCCCTGCCCCAGGCTGCGGAGTTGGGCTTCCCCGGCGGCTTGCACCGTCCCCACCTGGGTGTCGGTCTGCCACGCCAGACCTTCCTCTCCTCCCCAGAGTGCCTCACAACCATGGCAACTATGCTCTGGTGCCAGCTCTGCCCTCTGCTGGGAAACCTCAGGACACAGGGCTGGTCCCTACTTCATTCTTGGCTCTGCTTGCCACCACCCCTTTCTGGGAAGACCTCTCTGACCTAACCCACAACCTCTCTCCAGCCCTGGGCTTTTTTATTTTTACAGCACATCTCCTACAAGACACACGTCATGATTCTGTTTTCGTCTCCTGTCTCTGAGACAGAATGTGAGCCTCATGAGGACAGGGACTCTGCAGTCCCTTCACAGCTCTAGCCCAACTGCCCAGCATGTAAAAAGCTACTCAAAAATATCTGCTGCACAGTGCTCAAAGACTGAGATTGGTCAGAGTCCACTGGGGCTGGAAATGGAGTGGGGGCCACCCACGCATACCCACAGATTTGACCTGATTCTACACATGGTGGGCAGGCTCATGACCGGTTGGTCCCAAGCCAGTGGATGGGATGGAAGAGGCTGGGAACACTGCAAGCAGAGGACCCTGAGGTGGCCCCTCCAGGGCACAGCTTCTCCCAGTAGGGAGAAAGGACAGCAGTGACTTCACAAATTAAAAGGAACATTATGGGAAGTGTAAAAACCTAGTATACAGTGGCCAGTTCCCTGATCATCCCTGCTAGTGATCTTGAGATCATTCACATTGATCCACTGAGCTGCCACGCTCTCCAGACCTTCCCCATGAAGAGAAGCGTCTTGCAGACTGAGAAGCTTCCCATGGGTGGACCTACAGGGGGGGACACCCCATCTGTGTAGTTACGGAGGAGTCCTCATTCTGCTTTTATTTTCTGCCCCTGTAGTTGCCTTATTCCCCCAGTCCAATCCTTTGTAGCCACACCACTCAGTGCCCCCAAGAAGCACCCCTTCCCTGGGGGCTGCACATGTCTCACCCGGTGCAAACACTGCTTCCAACAGGGCCCAGCCCCTCTGTGACTGCAGCTCAAAGGGACTCTGAGAAAGGAAGTTTCCCAGCCTGATGGGATCACAAAGGACAGAACGCTTTACTCCCTGGCCCAATTCTACCTCTTGTCATTTCTGACACAGATCTGCTGGGCAGCACCATGGTCCCCGGGTGAACACCTGGCCCACACCCACCCCCCTCCAAGGAAAGCAGCAGGCAGGTTCCCCTCTCCACCCACAGCGGATCTTCCCAAAGGTCTGGGGGCACACCGCCCTCCCCTGCCCGGCCCAGTGAGCCAGCCAAAAATGAAGTGTGTGTTGTGGCCTCATGCAAAAGGGCTGGACAGACCAGATTTGAAGAACATATACGTGATAGTGTGGCTTAAAAGATGGCTGGGAGGGACACTCCTGACTGATGTGGGGATGCTGGGAGTACACAGAGGGCAGCTTCCGAGCAGCCAACAGCACGAAGTGCCATGTGGATGAAGATGACGTGGGCTGTTTCAAGCATGGGTCTCGAGTGGGTAAGTGGGTGCTCCAGAAGGCAGATCCTTGCAGCTGAGCTTCTGGGATAATCCATGGGCTTTGCCAGGGTGGCGGTGGGGAGAACAGACCAGGTGAGGGACTAGTCTCCTGAGGGGTGCAGAGGAACATTCTGAGTGTGTGTGTGTGTGTTTCTAGACCTCATTAACTTGTAAGCCCAAGTTCAAAATTCCTCTTTTATTTTGCAATTATTTTCAAAGTTATAAAAGACTGAAGAAGAGTACAAAGAATCCCCATACACCTTTTACCCCATTTCATTAATATTTCACTTGGAATCTGTATATGAACATATGGATATGTGTGTGCCTGCATTTCTAAATCATTCAAGAGTGGGTTACACGTCCCACGCCCATCTCTCCATTATGTCCAGTGTCTACACCCCAAGAACAAGTCTATTCTCCTACATATTCACAGCACAGTGAGCACTGCAGGAAATTTAAGATCAGTACAACACAGTGATCTACACCGTGGATCACATTCCAATGTTGTCTACTGTCCCAGTGACATCCTATCAAACTGTTTCCCTGCCAAGGATTCACTCCAAGATCACTTACTATATTCAGTGATCATGTCTCTTTATTTGCCTTCTATTCCAAAACATTCCTTGCCTTGGTCATCCATGCCACAGAATTTCTGAAGAATAGAAGCCTGTTATTTTAAAAATTGTGCATTGGTTAGGGTCTCCCTGCTATTTCTTCATGATAACATCATGGGCACAGACACCCGTCCTCTGGCCTGACAAAGTGAAAAACCCCAAATACACCCAGGAATTTCTAAGTCTCCAGGCACTTCCTCCCGTGGCCCACCCACCAGCCTGTGGCTACCATGCACCCCTGCCACCTGCCAGTCCTCTGTCTGTCTCAGCTCCCACCTGACTGTACTGGTGGCCTGGGAAGCCACTTGAAGAAGCCCCCAGGCCTAGGAGGATGCAGCGCCCTGCATGGGGGAGGCTTGGGCTCCTGACAGAGGTGAGGGGGTGAGGGGAGAATCTTCCCCTTGCCAGTGTCTGGGCCTAAAGCCCTCACACGTGGGCTGGGACTGGGGATAGGCTCCCCTGGACTGATTCCGCCAGCTGCTAAACCACAGGAGCTCCTCGCAGACAGAGCCCTGCCCCCTAGCGGCAAAGAAACACACTGCAATCAGCTTGGCAGGCCACTCTGAGACTCATCCTACAAGGTTCCTTTTAGGGAGCACAGTGATTCCACTAAGCCCTCTGCGGATACCAACACTGCAGTCAGGAGTCCGGGCCCCCAAGGTGGTCTCGTGGGAGCACCAGGAAGTGAGGCAGGAAGAGGGAGCTCCCAGGGTAAGGTCAGAGCAGTCCCCGGGTCTCACAACAGGTGCCATTCATGCACACACACACCCCCCACCCTCTGAAGGTGGCTGCCTGCAGGGCCGCGCAACTCTGCCCCAGCAGAGGAGCAGGGATGGAAGCAGTGTCAACCGTAAATGGGGGCTCAGTGGACACACATCCCTGTCCTTGGCCTCCATTAGGCAACACCAAGACATTTTCTGTGCCATCCCCACAGTCCCTCAGAGGGATTGACTCATCCTTTCTTGGCCTCCTTCCTCCGCTGCTCCATGTTCCGCCTCCCCTTCCTTCCATCACTCAAATCTTGTCTCAGGAGAAATCCCAAACTCAGAGCCCCTGCGCCCCGAGAGAGGTCCTGGGAGGTCTTCTGCAGCCAGGCCTGGGGTGACCTCAGCCTCAGGGAGACACCAGCTGAGCCGGGCCCAACCTTCTGGGGCACGCTGGTAAATCACAAAATTCAACAGCATAGATTTTAAACATCTAATTTGGCTTTAGTAAGTGATTCATGAATCAGGCCGCATCCCACCTCACGAGTAGAGGGGACTCCATGGAGTTGTACAGAATGGAAGGATTTTTCTAGAAGGAGGGCTGTTAAGAAAGTTACTAGCAAAAAGGAGGATGCTGTCCTGGGGGAAAAGCAAGTGGTCCCAGCATCTAGATGACCTCATCTTTCTTTGGGAGACGGAGAGGGCTGCTGCGGCAGAGTCACCGGCCCTGAAGGAAAATCCCTGGCTGATGAAGACTGCATCTCTGAGGTCTAAACTGTAACTGGATTAGGTAGTAAGCCCCGAGGAGGACACGTCAGCTAAGTGACACCATTTGGGGGCCTGTGATTTTCTTTGTAACAAGACCCATGGCTCCCAGCTCACCTCTAGCACACTGACCTGGGACTGGCCTTGGCCTATCAGAAGGGAGAATAGGGCGCCTGGGTGGCTCAGTTGGTTAAGCAACTGCCTTCGGCTCAGGTCATGATCCCAGAGACCAGGGATCAAGTCCCACACTGGGCTCCCTGCTCGGCGGGAAGCCTGCTTCTCCCTCTCTCACTCTCCCTGCTTGTGTTCCCTCTCTCACTGTGTTTCTCTGTGTCAAATAAATAAAATCTTAAAAAAAAAAAAAAAGAAGGGAGAATAGTGTCCAGTCAAACAAAACTTGCAGGCAAGTCTGAGATGCCTGAGAATTCCTCAGAAGCTGCAGGATGTGGGAGCGGGGGGAGCTCAGAGGTGGAACAGAAGCTGACAAAGGGGGCATGGACACCCATGCCCAGATAGGCTCAGAGGAGGGGCCCCTGAAGCCCCTCAGTCCCCCAGGCGCTCCCAGCAGACCACTTCAGATGCAGATGACTCGGAGTTAATCGGAGTAGATGACGAACACAGCCCTCGTGAGTTATCGAGCATCAGTAATGGTGAGATAAAATAATCATAGAGACACTTTGAGGTGCCTGGAATTGCCATTCAATTACAATAATCATTGTTATTGTAATAGTGAGTTAGAAAATGATTTTATGTTAATGAACCAATGAGCGACACTGATCCCATCACCGTGCATGCGAGCCGGGCCTGGTTGAGTGATCTAAGGACAAGGACTTCTCCTAGATGTTCAGGGTGTGGGGAAGAGCCTGGGGCAGGGTAGAGGGAGAGGACTATCCTCAGTGCACGCACTTCTAGAACAAGAGCTGTAAACCCAGAGGAGAACACCCAGGAGCCAGAAAACGAAGGGCATACTGGGAAGAACCTGAGTCCTTGAATCTCCATTAACTTATGAGATGCTAGAAATGAAAAACACCAGCGCGGGTCAGACAGCAGGCCTTAGGACAGCAGAGAGGTCAGTGTAGACAAGAAGAATAGGTACAGCCTACAGATTCAGGGTATTGACTCTAAGTGCATTTCTAGAATCCTCTGTTTCCCTCCAGTCAAAAAGCTAAAGTACCTGTCTCTGGTTAAAGGTCCAGGCTCGGGGACACATGGAGGGTCAGTGACCAGTGCAGTCAAGTCCTGCAAGGTGCTGAAGGCAGGATTCAAACCCGAGGTGCCAAGCTTCCAAGTCCTCCCAAAGAGACAGGGTGAGAATAAGTGGGTTGTGTAAAGGATAGAGTATTTGAGAGGGGAAAACAGTGCAGAAGAGAAACACATATCCACCCTTGTGCAGTGTGGAACATGCACATCTGTGCTTCCTCCAAAGTTAGCCTTTTAATACAGAAATAATCCGGGGTTAACGGGCTTGGTGCTCCACTTTCCGCAATGCTATAACTGAGGCATATGGATCTGACTGCTATTTTAAATGTCAAAAAATAGATGCATTTGTCAGTGGAACTTTACACTGATGTGTTCCTTGTTTCTTCTCCTCACATCCTTTTCCTGTCCAGAAAAATAAGGTGTGGCCTTCTGCATTACCTTCTGATGAAATTTCAATGTGTTTGGGGGTATTTTCAGTACTCTACAATTTTATAGAGATGAAAATATAAAAGCTCTCAAAAGACTTCAAAACTGAATTAGCCTGCAACATATATTCAAGCTATATTTCTTTTTGACCTAGTTTATCTATTTAAAAAAAGAAGAAGAATCCTGCAGCACGGAGCTGACTCTCCCTCTCTCCTGTACTCACCTGCATCAATGCAACAGTCACCGAACACCGAGTCCGTGCTAGATGCTCACCTCCACCAAGGAGCGAACGCCCCCAGCGACTGTGGTACACTGTTCCTTCTATAAGAAAGGCAGGGAACAGAGTCTCTGAGAGGTCGGGTCCTGCACAGCTGAGACACTGAGCCGAAATTTGCAGGGGAGCCCCTCTCTCCAGATTAGAGACAAGCCATTCTGTGACTCAGAGTCCTTCCTTCAACTTCAAAGGGCAGCAGTGCGCAGAGTCCTTCTTAGCCTTCCCACACCCCACCCCCGCCCTTCAGCCTCATCCTTCTAACCTCTCTCATGCCTTCCTCTCCCACAGGTAAGGGCTCATGAGATCACAGAGCCTGCCCAGACAATCCAGGACAGCCTCCCACCCCCAGGTCCTCACTCAGTCACATCTTGCAAGTAGGTGTTCCTTGTGCCGCAGAGGGGTCACACCCACGAGTCCAAGGGGTTAGAGTCGGCATCTTGGGGGCCATGTCTCTGCTTCCCACAGGCTTCTCAGAAGACTACCTTTATCATCTTTTCAACTCCTTTCTGCAAATATACAAGCTGTTGGGATAACTCTGAAATCCACTCCTCTCTTCTTTGAAGCTGATCCATTCCCCCCAACCCTTGTCCCCATTACTCATTCTACAAAAGAAGTCCCCCCAAAATATTTCCCCTTTTGGAGTAATGGTTGCCTATTGGCTTTCCTGTGTGTTTTTCCAGATCTCTCCTTCCTC
>PITA01006432.1:0-12520 GCA_004023965.1 Spilogale gracilis | reverse complement strand
CCGATGACCTTAGAGAATGTCATGCAGTCTGGTCTCAGGGCCAGCTTGAGGTCACTTTCCCATCTGCAAACAAATCACTGTGACCAGGAGAGACCATGTGGGGATGGGATAGGCCGGATCACATCTCCCCCATGCTGAGGAAAAGGAGAAGTCGTCACATCTTGGATCCACAGATGACTTTCTAATGGAAGTGGGGAGATGACACATGCCAAAAAACCCACACTAGGCACATACTCAGTTTTCAGGCTATGAGTCAGTGACCACAACTTTGCTGCTCCCATCATGGCCATTCTTCCCCGTCACTAATTACAAGGAATTTCTCAGATTTCTGGAGAGGAGAATGTCTTTTGGGGTGGGACAGAGGGAGAACCTGCATAAAGGTGCATCGATGAATAAAAGTTCATGCCTAAAGCAAAGAACTAGACACAAATACAGAGAAATATACAGTCTCAGGACTTTTCCAGGGACCTTGGGCAGACCAACACCAAAGCACAGTGAGAAGGCCAACTACATTTTTAGTAATTTTAAAAACAAATAAATAGCAAATACATTCAAAGACTTGAGCAAGAGGGGTGCCTGGGTGGCTCAGTTGGTTAAGTGTCTACCTTCAGCTCAGGCCATGATCCTGGAGACCCGGGATTGAGCCCCACATCAGGCTCCCTGCTCAGCAGGAGGCCTGCTTCTCCCTCTCTCACTCCCCCTGCTTGTGTTCCCTCTCTAGCTGTGTTTCTCTCTGTCAAATAAATAAATAAAACCTCAAAAAAAAAAAAAAAAAGGACTTGAGCAATAAAACGAGAGCTTCCTTTCCGTTCCTCTTCCTGGAAGAAGGCAGACGTGCCTTGAAGACTGGAGTTAGTGAGCATGTGTGTGTATGTGCTCACACACATATTATTTTATAGTACAAAAATAAGGCCCTCTGTCCCCAAATGTTATCACTTAAAATTCCAAGATCAGGGTTCTTGTGCTCCAGGGCCTGTTCCTACCCATAAATTGTCTCTGGGAGAAAAAGAAAATTAAAATTCATCACTGTACCTTAAACTGAGATCACTTCTATCGAAAAATAGTCTGGGGAAATTAGTGTCAAAAAATAATATTTTATGGTTCAGTGTCTTATTTTCCTCAGAGGGGCAGATTTCAACCCCAAGATTATTGCAAGTAGTTGGGGTTACAAGAAGTGGATTTGTTGGAAGTCCATTCTGCAGGCACACATGGACGGCAGAAGGCTACAGCGTGTGTCTTCCTGAGCAGCATGGGGCTCCTTCCCAGAGAGGCCCTGGCACCCCGGGAGCTCCACAGCCACCCAGCATGGACTCTGACACTGAAGTGCGAGAATGTTCCTGACTCTGGCTCTTCCTCCCACTCGAGAACTTTTCTGATGGAATTGTTTCTTTGAAAATACTTCCACTTTACTATGAATAATTCTGGCAATAACTGAGTGGCTTGGTTCTGGGAGAACTGACTTAATCCACAAGTACCTTGCTGCATAGATGTTCTTCCTACATCTATTTTGCAGGTAACAAAAACAGGAAGACTGCTATACTGAGTGTTCCGATTCCCCCTCTCTAGCACCCTCGACCCGACTCTGCTGCCAATTCTCAGCCACTTCCCAAGCGCTTGGAACGAGTAAGGGCGAGAGGACCAGGCCTGGCTGGCGTCAGAGCACGCATTCTGCTCTGGGTTGTGTCACAATCAAAATGTTGCCACCAGCATGGCAGCCACTGCTTATTTCTGGGTCACATGAGGATGCCGTGTTACCCTCTTCTCCCTTCAAGAGGACAGCCACCTCTACCTCGAATCCCACCCCGGCTTTCTGGCCTCATCACCAAGACGGTCAACACGCACCTCACCACAGTCATCTCTCCAGGCCCGACACGACGCAGCACTTAAGGACTGGGTCTCTGAGCACGGCCAGTTCAGCAATCCCATCATGCTGCCTGAACAAACAATGGGAAACCTACCAGTCTCTTCACAAGGAACGTGAAATGTGGTGTCACTGCCGGCTGTCCCTTGCAGGTCACTCACCTCCAGAGTAGGTGAGAGATGGAGGGAGCCCCCTGCTTCCTGTCCCACTCCCACACTCAGGCTGGTGCAGAATTATTTCCCTCCATGTCCTGACCACAGTGGAGAAGGTGCTAAGGCACCACCTTGTCCAGAACAGCACGCCCTTCCTCAGCCCCTCTGCCCTGCCAAGGCGGCATCTCGCCCCTGCTGGGCCCCTGTGACATCTGCTCTCCCAACTCACTCCAAACTTGCCTCCACATGGGAGACAAATCTCATCAACATATATCGGGTGTGCTCGATGGCCCCTAGATCATTCCAAATGAAATCCCAGCTCCAGGGACCTCGTCCTCCCATCCACAGCCTCTCACCCAGCCTCTCCTTTATGGGCCAAGATCCTCTTCCAAACAGCACACCTACTTCCCCCACACCCTGTGTCTCTGCAGGTCCATCACTTAACTCTTCCGGATTGCATTGTCAAACTAGAAAAGAATGGGGATGATCCCAACTCCCTCATAAAGTGGTTTTAAAGGTGGAATGTTACATACGTCATACAGTCCTGAAATATGTGGGGCCCGGCGGTGTTGACAGCAAGA
Organism: Spilogale gracilis; assembly: GCA_004023965.1. Lineage (NCBI taxonomy): Eukaryota > Metazoa > Chordata > Mammalia > Carnivora > Mephitidae > Spilogale > Spilogale gracilis. The sequence continues at coordinate 9,926 of PITA01006432.1, read as the reverse complement.
TCCCAGGGCCGGCGATGGCACGACAGGGACAACTTACATAGCCTCCCGATGCCTCACGTGGCCGGCCTGAAGCTGGGGACTGAGAGGGACCAGCCCCACGGGGTTTTCTTAGAGCAGAGCGGTCTCTGGGAATGGACCCTTTGCAGAGCACCTGGCTTATGACCCTCATCCAGGAAGCACTGGATGGCCGCCAGCGCCATCCTAATGCAGAGAACAAAGGCCAAAGAAGTGCAGATCCAATTAAATTTTCTCACCAGTCAGTCCACTGATAAACACCCGAGAGAGGCAGAGTGGGACATTCCTCCCGAACTCCCAGCACCCTTCATGCTGATGCTTGGCTGCAGGCAAAAAGCCCCCTTAGCTCGACAGCTCCCTGACCTACAGGGCCCTGGAAATCTCCTTTAGGACCGGAATACATCCTTTTGGAAATGTTCTTTATCTCTACCCACCCCCCAACTTAAACGTATATAATCAGTCACTCCTCATAATCCCAGGGCAGCTCTTTCTCCCCACGGGCCCTGCCCCTGTGCTTTAATAAAAACACCTTTTTGTACCAGAACTGTCTCCGGGGTTCTTTCTCGGCCCTTTGCTCCTGACCCACATCAATCATTGTCATCATCGCCATCACCCCTGATCCACCAGGGGAGCCTGTGATCCTGTCAAAGCCTCCTGGGCTCCTCGTGAGGAGCTCTGGGTTAGCAGGTGGCAGCTCTGGGGTTCAGGGGAGTTCTCGAGCATATCTGTTGTACAGAACCAAAGCGTAACTGTGGCTTATGGTTTTCAGCACTTCCCACTCACCAAGCACTGCCCTGTGAATTGGACACAATGCAGTGGGAGCACTCTGTCCCAGAGAGGGGGAGACTTCCTTGCCCCAGACAGCAACAAAGCCTTTCAGTTCTTGACCTCACCAGCCAGTCCCCCAATCCTGGAGCAGGGCAGGCAGTCTCCATGGGGTGAGCTGGAAGGAGGTCTGGCCGGAGTCCTGGGCATAGATGTGTGTCTTTCCAGCTAGATGACCAGTGGTCCATTTCCTGACCCCAGCTGAAGGGCAGTTCTTACCAGAGAGAAATGAGTCGTGTGTGTGATAGTCATTGCTGTTCCCTAACAAATAACCCCAAGACTGAGTGGCTGCAAGGACCAGTAACCACGTGTTAGCTCTGTTGGGGTCAGGGAGGGTGCAGGGGAGGGGGCTTCGGAGCCACTCCACTAGGCAGTTCCACTCCGGGCCTCTCCCGACACTATAGTCAGATAGTTGCTGGCACTAGAGCCACCGTCCCTCATGTGCTGGGGTCTGCACTGGGGAGACTCTGATAGCCATGGCTTTTGGGACCGTTCCCTACTTGCCCGGGCATGGCCGCTCCGAGCTCCAGAAGGGGTGTGTTCGGAGAGAGACAGAGCCAAGAAGACACTGTCTCACCTTTTCTAAAGGAGGCCAGGAGCCTCATTCCCCATTGAGGCTGTAACAGAGGCCAGCCCATTTGCCAGAGGAGGACACATGGGACTGGCTTTCAGTGGGGCAGGGGCAGCATTCTATACGGACCTGTGGGACAGGGGACATCAATGGTGGCCATTTGTGGACTACGCCATCTGGTTCCCAGGCAACCCCCTGAACCCACTGCCTTGAAGACAAACGTTTCTCCCCATCTCATGTGCCTGATTTTGAGATCCACTCTTCCCCCATTCCAGCTCGAGATTTTATCCCATTTCTGAAGCAGTAAACTCACTCTGCAAGCAGACATCCACATCTCTGATTTACACTTAGAACACCAGCTTTTGAACATCACTTGTCCCTATGTGTAAACGTGGTTTTCTTGTTCCCAGAATGTCTGTCAGATTTGTCAGGCTGTGTGGGGTGGTGGGCAGGGGAGCCCTCTGGCGTCAAGCAACAATAATGGGATGCATGCTCAAGAGTGACTGACACTGTCCCCCACACACTGGACCCTCCCTATAAACAAGCCCTCATAGGGTAAGCTAATGAAAGCATGAAATCCGGAGGTCACAGAGCTGAAAGATGGAGGGGTGACTCTGGGGTTTGAACACAGGCCATCTGACCCCAAACAATGTCTTAACCCACATCCAACTGTGATCCTCTTAGCCAAGTGGCCTCTGCACCTCCAAAGCCTTCCTCAGTCACCTGGAGGGTGAGCACTGTTAACACGGGTCTCTGGGCCCAGAGGTACAGGGAGGAGTTAAGAATGTGCATTTCTTATTTATTTATTTATTTATTTATTTATTTATTTATCTATCTATTTATGATTTTGTTTTTAAGTAATCTCTACACACAACGTGGGACTGCAACTCATAGCCCCAAGATCAAGAGTGGCATGCTCTCCCCACTGAGCCAGCCAGGCACTCCAAAAATTCTTATTTCTAACAAGTTCCGAGGTGTCTGCCTCAGTGCTCTGGTCCACAGGCCTCAGAGAATAGCCCTTCATTCAGTATCTGAACAGGGATGCTGCCCTATCATCGATTACGTAAAAAATAAGAAAATTCAAAAAGAAACGTGTGTTTCTTTTTCCTCTAATTACAGCAGGAAATCACTCCATGAGGAATGAATATAAGAAGCCTAAACCTTTGTTAAAACTTAAATATATATACTGAAAAAGTAAAATAAAAAAACTTAAAATATATGCTTATGCACACGTTTCAAGTGTATATTTTTTAGGTCACAAAATTAGTTTCCCTTTTAATAAAAACTGCATGCAATTTTTTTTTAATCCAAGAACTATAACTCTGAAAAGTAATCATCTCTATGAAAAAGTAAAAGATGGGCATAATTACCATTAGTGTCATCAGCATCATTTGTGTGATCTGGTCCACGCCAGCGGCCAGCAGCTGTCCACTCGGAAGCCACCCACAGCTCTTACGGGTCAAGCTCAGACCCAACCCACGAAATCCCAGGCCACAGTTTTCTGGGAGCCCTGTTCTTACCATTATTATTCTAATAAGAAATACTAAGTGGCATCATCAGGAAACTACATGAACTATCTGTGTAAAAGGACAGCAACATTTTTTTATTATTGTTATTTCAATTTCTAGACATTTCATTGTAATGAAAGAAATCACAGGCCTGACTGAGACTTAATCTGGTATTTTGTGGTGCCATGAGGAATATTTTTCCCTCCTAATCTCAGCTTAAAGTGTAAGAGTGCCTCCATCCATTGCCGTGAACAAAAAGCACAAAAGGATTCAGAAAGTAATAACAAAGATAAATAACTTGGCAATAAAATTTCAGCTCCAGTAATTTTCCATTTATATTTTCTCACTGAATCATGTAGTTCTGAGCACGGCACTTGCAACGTCTGAGCCGCATCGTGCAAAGTCATTTCATATCTAATGCTTCCCAGGGAGCCCGAAACCAGTGCCCTGTTCCGCGTGCTGGCGCAGTCAGGGAGTTCTACGGTTGCCCCGCGACAGGCCTTCCTCTGCCATTTCCCGGTCTTTCTCAGGCAATCAATCTCAACATCTTAGAATGAATTGTCAGTCAACCTCATCCAACAAAGGGGACTTCAGATGTGATTACTTAGGACACTTACCCTTGGAAGTGAATGCTGTATGTGGTTTTCCTACGTGAAAAGACTGACATGGTTTTCTGCCCGCAAGTGTGGGCCTTACTAGCAAAGCAATTGCCAAGTGCATTAGGGAATGTTCCAGAGAGAGAAAGGTAGAAGGAGGGAGAGGGAACAGGAGGGGTCAGCTCTTCAGGTGCCTAGAGGAGCAGCACTTCTTCTCTGTTGAAAGAACTCCCTCAAACTCAAAATATATATCATTAAATATTATTTTATATATTATATATTATTATCATATTATTTAGAATACACATTCACCAGTTGATGGACACTGTGGTTGTTTCCACTTCCAAATAATGGTGCTCTGAACATTCTGTGGGTTAAGCTTCTTCAGTCATGGAGAGAAGGGGGGTCTGCAGGAAAAGGTATATTCCAAGACAGAAGGGTAGCATGGACAAGCCACAGCCTTGAAAAAAGACTGGTCCCGGGCAGGGCAGAAGGAGCCCTGCCTGGCTGAGCGAGGCTGCTGTGAGGGAGTTATGCCGAGGCTGGCCGTCCTCTGGCCACTGCGCACCAAGATCTTTGCACCGAGGGCCTAATTTAATCCCCTCCCCAACCTGTGACCATTTCCTCATTTTATAGATGGGGAAACTGAGGCTTGCCCAAGGTCACAGGCTGGACTCAAATCCAAGCTTTTCGGGCTCCAAAGACCAGGTTCTTAGCTAGGACAATATCAGGGTCCTGGAGTGAATTGGGTGGGGGTATGTATGGACCTGGCAGCATTTGTCTCTTGCCAACCACCCGCTGCAGACTCACCTGCCCAACAACCCCCTACCCGTTTTGGCCAGAACATCTGATACCAGATGCTGAATCTCTTGTTACTAAACCCCAGCCAGCTCTTAAGACTGCCTTCCAAGGCAGAGTTTTAATTCTCCCACAGAATAGTCTCCCTGAATAAAATCTCATTAATAAAAGATGAGAAAAAAATTTTAACAAGGGCTGACCTCTGCGGCAGCACGCGCTATCACAAACTTTCCCCCGTTGAACAGAAAGGACCTTTCTCAGCAGAGCAAGCTCGTCTCCCTCCTTCCCACAAGGTCCTCGGGACACCAGCCCAGAAGGGCCCGAGCAGAAACTCGTATTTGCACGTGTGCTGTTACTTCGTTCTTCCTTGGAGAAAAAATACAAATCCCTATGGCATATTTAAAACATACCATTAATTACTGAACAGTGTCTGGGTTTGGAAAGGGAAGAAAAAAAAAAAGAGCACCTAATTGGAGACTCCCGTTCAGTCTGAAGATGTTCTAGGGAACACGGTAGGAAGTCACTGGAGTGTGACTGGCTGTCACCCCAGAGCCGGCTAGTGACAGAAGATGTGAGTGCCAGGCAGCAGAAAGCCACAGCCGCGGGCGGCCCAGCAGGGGCACTGCTGTTGCCGTGGCTCAAGGCAGACCCTGCGCTGGCACCGATGAGGCCGCTTTGTTTGGCTGCATGGTCAAACAACCTGCTGGGGGGGAGGGGCCCAGCTGCAGGGCCTGGGAAGTGTCCAGCGGGTGATACGGGGGTCTTCTCAGCTCCAGGGGAAGCAGTGCCAAGGCCACCGTCTGCCAGCCGCACCATCAAAGAGGCACTGGGCGCCCTCCTGCTCACAAGTCTGCAAGGTGCGTGCTTGCTCCTGTCTTCCCTCCATAGTTTCCCGCTTTTTTCCCTTCAAGTGCACTCAGGCCCGTTCCCCATGTTGCCACTCGACAGACAAGAGGGCCTACAAGGACCCCTCCAAGCCTGAATCAGAGGCGAGCACAACAGGCAGGCATGTTTCCTGGTTGCACCGCATCCACCGGCAGGGATGGCGCCACGCGCCCCAGCCACGCATGGCAGGTAGCCCGTAAGTATGGCTCATGTCAGGCCATTCCTTACCTGGTACACGAGCCTTGTGTTTCACATCCGCGCCATGCCCAGCAAAGCCCACCTGAGACACACCAGCAAGGAGCCCTCTGGAAGAGAGGGGTAGGAGAACTCACAGATGCCCACCAGCAGTTCTGAGCAACGTCGTGACGCAGCGTGGGCACCACGCGGTTCAGATCAATCAACTGGAAACTGTGCTCCGGGTACCTTGCATCCAGACAGCAGCCCACCGCATCCTTCACCATCAGGCTCTGACCTGGGGCTCAGAGACCACCCTTAAGGAGCCCGATGCCATGGCTGCTTTCAGGCCTCTGATTTGAGCAATGAAAGCCGGAGGAAGGAAGAAGGGCCCATGGGGACCCCCAGCCCCCAGACTGAGTATAGATAGGCCCATTAGGTGACCTACCTACCTCAAAATCTCCATAAGCCCAGGCTGACCAATGGGCCACTCACACTCGGACACAGGTACCAACAAAGGGGGAATTCCTTATATCCCCATACATCCTCACCCCGCACTTAACTACAGTTCTGACCACCACGCATAGCAGACAGTCTCTCCCTCCGGTCCTGCACTCCACCCCCTGATAGCGTATTCAAACACATCTCTGGCTCCCTTGTTCCGCCCTGCCTGACTTCTTTCACCACCCGTGCCTCCGGCCCCCTCTGATCATAAGACCGCACACTATGAACTGCGGGTGCAAGGGTGCAGGACCATGGACAGCCCCCTCTGACCTCCTCCCTAGACCACTGAAAGTCCCACAGCCTGGGGAACCCCCCAGCCTCGGGCACACAGCGGGGCAGTGGCTCACCTCACCTGTCTTCCCGATCCTTACTGGACAATTCCACCACACCTCCATTCCCTCAAGCACTCAGTGAGCTCCCACTGTGTGCCAGCACCACTGCAACACTGCGCACAGCTGTGAACAAAGCGAAAGCAGCCCCCACAGCAGACAGACAACAGGAGCTCCGGGAGCCTGTACTGAGCATGTGCCATGTGGTAACAGCACTACAGCCAGAAATAAACCTGGGTGAGGGAGAGAGCACACCGGGCTGGGCAACACTGTCAGATGTCTGCAGAGGGACCACTGATACACAGGCATTCCAAGATCTTGGGTAGGAGCTGGAGGTGTCAGGGTAGTGCCCCAGCAAGTAGGCATAAGTACAGGGGAGCACATATGACAAGGAGGTCTCACATCCCCTACTGGGAAAAATCCAGCACACAGCCCATCCAAGCAAGTTAGACTGTCCCCAACCAGCTGTGTACCCCTAGGCAATGGGCCGGCCTATCTGTGCACCCTAATACCCAGTGCTGTTCCCACACACAGTGATCAAGGCAGGGCTCTGTTAGTCCAGAAACAGCGAGGACGATGGGCACTAGGGCCACCCTGTTTGGTATAAACGCCCCTGAACAGACTGCACTGAAAAGCAACAGAGGACCGGCCATAGTGCCCAAGAAGACAAAGCTGAGCATGATGGGATCGCTGTAGAGCTCAAGACTCACCAAGAGGAAGACGTGCACCGAGGGGAAAACAGCTGTTCACACTCCATATTCTGAGCCCTTCTGTATAACCCCTAATGTTCACAGTAATCCCATAACATACCAACCTGATGTTATAAATCAAGTTCTCAAAATGTGCTAACTACAGAGGCTCAAAAAGAATACTAAGGGACCAAAGTCACGCCACGCAGCTTGTGCCACAAGATCCCGGATGGGAGCCCAGCTAGTGTGAGTTCTGAGTTCCTTCCAAAGCACCACAGAGATGCATCCACCCCTTTATGTGGTTTATAACTCAGAACTGAGTGTCAACGTAAATGATGACTAGGTAAATATATAAACTTTGCAGCTTAAATCAACATAAACACGCCATACTTTGCAAAGAAACATGGAGCCTCAAACAACGCTTTCTGGTTGTGCAAGTGCTCGAGGAATGCAAAGAGGCGGTCTCAGCCAGCAACCTGCTGCCACTGCACAGCTCCTCAAATCTCTCTGTTAAACCAGAAACACCCCACAGCCATAAACGAGTTAACCAGAAGACAGACCAACGCAGCTGAACACAAAAGCATTCTAAGACTAGAGAGCAAACCAGCAGAAAGAGATAGGCATCTATTGGTTTACTCCTGACAGTGTTTTATGTGTTTTTTATTGGAGGAACTTGTTTTATAGATAACTCAAAACAACTTATTCGAAAGAAAATGTATTTTGCCTATACTTGGAATAAGAAAAGGCAGTAATGTTGGAATGAAATGCAGATTAAAAATAAGATCATAGAATAAATGACACAGAATTTGGCAACTGAAGCCTAGCTATCGAAAGGTTGGTGATTCATGAACTGGCTGAAAAGGATAGTTCAACTGATGGTTTTTAACCACCTACTATGTTCTGGGGAACTTTAAATCATCCTCCATTTTAATTGATGGTTTAAATGGTATGTTACAATCCATAAGAGAAAATATTCATTCTGAGGGAAAGTCCCCAGAGACGGCATTATAATGGGAGATAAGATAAGTGTGGTGATCGCTCTGAGGCTGACACCCCTTCCTTGCTGCCCACACTACCTGAGCAGGACAAGTGCTCAGTTCTCAGTGTCCTCTGTGTTTGTGGAGAAGGGACATGTGCCAGACACCAGACTATGGGATGTTAATCAAAGTGTCCTAGGAGCTGAGACTCCCACAACAGAAACAGTTGGCATAGACCTTCCCTTATTCCTATTGCTTTGAACATCAATATGGTGACTGGAGCTGTGGCAGCCATTTTGTTACCATATGGAAGAAAATGGCAGAGATGTTTGCTCTGATATTGTTGAGATACTGAACCAATGCTGAGGGCTGACTGTCTCCAGACTTCTTGTCACTTAAGAAAAATAAGCCACATGAACAAGCTTCTGATTCTTTTAGTCAAAAAGATTTTTTTAAAGATTTTGTTTTGTATTTGAGAGAGAGAGAATGAGAGAGCACAAGCAGGGGGTGGGGAGGGGCACAGAGAGAAGCAGACTCCCCACTGAGCAGGGAGTCTAATGTGGGGCTTGATCCCACGACCCCTGGACCATGACCTGAACTGAAGGCAGACACTTAACCAACTGGGCCACCCAGGGGCCCTTCAGCCAAAATTTTCTTAACTGGTATATTCCTTGTATTATGTGAAAAGGATACAATGACTACTTAGTCTTCGTGATATTGATAACTACAGAAATAGAAGCTTACATCTTTAAAGGTAACTATTAATGCCAATAAAAAACAGGACACACATCTTGTAGGAAAAACGATCAAAGACAATATAATCCATATAGCAAAGAAAACAATAAGGAAGCACAAATACAAGAAATAGGATGATAAAACAAAGGTCAAATATATTCTATCCATTATGACAAAAAAGTAAACAAGTTAAACTTTCTATTAAATGATAACATATCTCATACTGGCACAAATGTATCCAAGTATATCTGCAAAAGACAAACTAGCATAAAGCAATGATGAAGAGTTAAAGGCAGAAAGACTACCCACACAAGTACTTACATAGTTAAGATCACGTATTTCAGAAGAGGTTAAATGACAAAATCTTATCATCACCGAATACATGGATATAGGCATGGGAAGGCATCTGATGAGCACTGACACTCACTCCTCACAAAATTTCTTAGTAAAACAAAATCACAAGGAAATTTGTTGTCATAGTAAAAAGTAACTATCCTCATGAAATACTACACAGAACAGTAAAATACTTAACCCATTAATTCACCTGCAAAAAGGTAAAAATCCCTACCATCTTTGCTTTTATCATTGTTCTACCAAAAATAATGAAAATCTTTAAATGAGCTATTAGAAAAATAAAAACAAAGATTATTATTTTCACACAAAAAAAATGTCTAGCCAGGAAGCAAAAAGAAAAGGTTACTGAGGTAGTGAAGACAGTCCACTAAGAGACCTCCTAATAAATCAGTGAGTTCCTTTATCCACAATAACCAGTGGGAAACTCTAAGAAGGAGTTAATCAAAGTGTCCTAGGAGCTTTGAGGACTGTCATACATGAGTATGTATGACAGTCATGAAAATAGAACACACCTCAGGATAATCTCAACAGGAAATGTATAGGATTTCATGAAAAATATTATAAAATGTTGCTGAGAAATATAAATGATGAAAGAACTGAAAGATACATCACATTCTTGAATGAGAAGGTATGATGTAGTAAAATATCAAACATTTTAAAATTAAGCTACAAATTTTTTTTTATTGTTAAATTTTTTTTCCCAGTGTTCCAAGATTCATTCCCCACACCCAGTGCTCCACGCATTAAGTGCCCCCAGTACCCACCAGCAGGCTCTCCCATCCCTCCACCCCCCTCCCTCCAAGTCCCTCAGTTTGTTTCTGTGTCCAAAGTCTCTGTTGTTTCGTTTCTCTCCCTGGATTACCCTACTTCCCATTTACTTTCCTTCTCCCACTGTCCTCCAGGTTACCCCTCATGCACCGCAAGTAAGTGAAACCATGTGATACTTGACTTTCTCTTCTTGGCTTA